>JBCAUA010049795.1:0-10000 GCA_038406235.1 Peronia verruculata
TTTGCTCATGCGAGAACAACCAAAAAACAAACAAACAAACAAATCAAAACAAAAAATGGGTGAAGTTTTTCTTCAATTTTTTTTTTAATATTACTGATATTTTCTGAGATCCACATAGTGGGTTGATATTTGCGGAGGTGAACAGTCAAAATAGAGAACACCGTTTGGCTTGAGCGTGTTTTAAAGCATCACGTGTGACTTACTGAAGCACGAAATAAAAATGTGCTTTGGAAAAACGCCTTTCCGCTTGAAAAAGCTACTGTTTCGAGAAAAGTGCGAGTAAAATTTGCAATTCTCCTTTAAATATATAGTGAACAAAATAGGCACTTTGAAAGATTTAAGAGACCGTTTTGATATTATGAAAGTTATGTTTAAACAGATTGAGAAATGGCTAAATTGTAATGAAATAGTCTCTCTGTCCAGGTACGTAAGGCCAGTGCTTCTATCGTGCTCTTGTGGGATGTTTGAATGATCTGTGGTTGTACTGTTGATTCAAGAGATCCATTGCTATAGGTCATCAATAATGCATGAGTACCAAGCCCAGTGCAAATGTAGTTATTCTTCGGCTCACGCCAGCTAGACTGCCTGAAGTACTCATGTATCAAGCAGAATATGATGCACCTGGATACATTGGCCTTTCGCCACATATCATAATCGCAGATTTGTAAGCAGTTGAGTGGTCCGAATGTACAACTTGGTTTACCTGCATGCATGTGAAAAAGAGAGCTTTCAGAGCAGCTGTCTGCCATGTCAGTCTATTTGTTCGTTAGTTGTTTTCATACACGATTTAAATTTTTTTTAAAGATTTATTTATTTTTATTCTTTTTTTTTTTTTTTTTTAATATCCCAGCTTAATTTTGTTCTTTTTGCATATAGTTTGTTATTATGTGCTACATTCATTTGGGTGTAGCAACTGGATCAATGTAAACAAAGAAAATGTTAAGACAATAGCCATCGTTTTTTGTTGTTATTAACCTATGGGGCTAAGAGAGAATTAGAAGATATCAGGTGATCAGCTGGCAAAGGTCTTTGTTGGAGGCAGAATAGTGTCAGAAACATTCGTTTATGTTTCCCCTTAAACAGTTTCATCATTTTTTTAATTTTTTTTTTTTTTTTTGCACACCTGTGCATCTTTTAAAATACATGTAAACAAATGTATCAGAACTAAAACACACACACACACACACATATACACACATACACAAACACTACTCTGAAATTTGAAACTCTTTAGATGAATTAATTTCAAGAAATAAAAAAAGACAACATGATTTGGGTCATTCTGTGGACAACTGTTTACTCTTTTACTGAAGCGTGATGCTTCATCATGCTCTCACAGGAAGGGGTGGTGCAATATCAATATTCCGAATCGGACTCTTTGTTTGGCATTTCTATTTGCATTGCTATCTGTGTGCTTTTCCCACAAAGACTATGGTTATCTGAGACTTTAGGAAGACCAAGCGTTGCTCTTGTTGCAAGCCTTAGTTTGAGTGACTAATAACTGTCATGTAGGCGTTATCAGTTAATGCGCACCCATTCATGCCCTTTCCCTTGGTAGCTTGCGATATATGTCCAGCAGGGTAGCTATTGCTCCATCTGTTCTTCCGGCATTTAAGATGGTTATCAAAATTTGAATTACATATAAATATCTGCTTCCCTATTAACTAGAATCGAATACGACAGAGTTTTGTTTTATTCTCTTTCTTTCTTTCTCGTTCTGTATTTCTTCCCGCCTCTCTTTTTTTTTTTTTTTTCATCTTTCAATCTTTCTTTCTTATAATTATTGATTGTTTTTCTTTCTATCGTCTTTCTTTCTTATTTCTTTCTTCCTCTCTGTCTTTCTTTCTTTATCCCCCCCCCCCCCTTGGCTTTCTTCCTTTCTTTTTCTTGTTTCTTTTCTCTCTTTTGTCTCTTGTTTTAATAAAGCTTTATTTCTCGGATATTATATTGATGAACCCCAGAAGATGCACACACTGAAGCACCGAAGAGCACAGAGTGCATAAATTCATAAGTGATATAAATGTTCTGTCTCAAAACTTTTTCCTACTCCAAATTTTAAAAAGCGAATGAAGATAATGTCACCAAATGTGGAACAATGCACCTTTATTACATTAGCTTTTCAACTAAGTCATCACCATTATGCAAGCACCTGCCACCGACCCTGCAACCAGCTTTCAAAGGCGGCGATATAATATCTTTTTGTCCAGCATTCGAAGATCAGCTTTTGTGGCCGAAATGACGTCTTCCCATGTCTCAAAGCGCTCTCTCCGAAGGTTTTGTTTTTTAGGGAAGAGGTGAAAGTCACAGGGAGGGGGGGGGGGTAGATCAGGAGAATATCGGGGGTGATTCAATATTTCCCAGTAATACAAAGAAAACTTCGGGCACACGTCACTCATTGTTTCTAATCATGTTGATTTAAGAAATGGGGCACTCATTAAGTGAACATTTTCTTTTTGTCATGTTTTTCATATGAACCGAATCAGAAGAAATAAGAACTTCATCTAAAAAATATCTCCCTGCATGTTTTCCTTTTGTTTTCATCAACGACTATCTACAATATCGATATATAATGTGTTCATTCATGTATAATAGCACGGTTGCCTATCTTTCTTTTCTCTTTTGCTCTGTACTTATCTTGATACCATTCGTGATCCTTCCTCAACATTGATTTGCCTCTGGTGAATCTCTCTTACCCAAGATTTACCGTTTGAATGGCTGGAGAGTGATCTCTCAAAGCAGCTAACAGATCTAAGTGATTTTTTTGTTTTGAAAGAACAGAGACTTTTATTGCTGTTATGATGTCATAACTGGCGAATGACTTTCTCAAAATGCTGACGTTCATTTTGTTGGTTAAACTCGTAAAGGATGGAGTAAAGATTCCGTTAAAGGCAGTGCCACAGGGTTTTTAACGTCAAGTTCTGTATATTATTATGTCGGTGTTCATTTATCAGAAGTTTCAGGTATTTAGTTTAGTATGTCAAGATTTTACAAGGTTGGGAAAGACAGACCTCGCATTTTGTATCTCTGTTCCCTTTAGGTAATAGACCAAAAATTGAGAGGATTAGGAGTAAAGTATGGGAGATTGGCTAAGTATTCACTGCCACAGAACACAACCGTAGCCTAAGCTTTGTGCATGAAATCTCAACAGTCAGCCATCTCTTGGTTACAAAAGCTAAGAGATGTGGCAATGTTATTATTGGTGAAGTTTTAAAAAACGCTAACCCTCCAGCATCCCCATTCACAGAAATCGATACAGAAACACGACTAGTGGGAACAGCTTTTTGAAAGTGATGATCAATCGATATATCAATCATTGATTGATCGAGTGATGGTTTGATAGATTGATTGAATGATATGTCTTTTTAATGGCATAATGTAATCGCGCTTATATTGTTTGATTTAATAATTATGATATGTGTGTACATATATTTGCACAGGCTTTTACTGTGTTGGATTTCATTAATATCTTCACATTTGCATAGAATAACATTTTGACATGTTTTTGCGTGTTTATTCATGTATAATAGCACGGTTGCCTATCTTTCGTTTTCTCTTTTGCTCTGTACTTATCTTGATACCAAATTTTTTCTTCCACATTGACATCATTTATTTTGCTGGTTCACACATTGAACAGCCAGGAAAAACGGTTTGTATAGCATTATCTTTTCTCCACAACGCTACGCTACAATTATTTCGCTTCAGCTTGAATACAGCTCTGCTTCAAACTGGCTTCTTTCTGGTGTGAATGGCTTTATTGTCATCTTTTCTATAAAATTGAAACTGAGTGTTTTCCTGTGCACCACCTAAGGAGACATCATTTAATATGTTATCACTGTTCAACATGCTCCCGGTTAATTTTTTATGTGTACCCATTAACGGCCTGAATGAAACGTTTGCAAGTACAATGATTGTTTTGGTTATTTGAGGATCAAATCATTCATAATTTTTGTTAATTGTATACTTGAGCATCTCTTATCTTTCCTGGTCTATTTGGTAAACTTTAATGTAATAAATGCGTATTTGGGTTTTGCGTTAATCTGGTCTGAAAAGCAATTTATGTCGCTTCTAAACATGAGCGATCAAAGTCTCTAAGGAGCAAAAGTTTTTTATTACACTAAATTATTCCTGATTTTTTTTTTTTTTTTGTAAAGTTTTCCATCAGTGATGTCTATTTAAAGGTGTATTTCCCGCTGTCCAAAACCCTAGTATTAGAGCGACAGTAAGTGATTAAAACCAAAGTAGTGCCTATGACATAATTTAATGTTTCTCTTTTGTGGCCTGAATTTCTTCAGTACGACAAGGCGTCTAAAGTGTGTGGGTTTCATAGAAATAGTAGCTATTCACCTCTCTTCTTGTAATTTTCAAGTGATTCGCTTTTATATTTTTCATTTGTCACTTATCCATGAATCAAAATTTCTTCATACGAAATTTATTTGGTCTTTTAAATCAATTATATGTAGGCTACATGTTTTGTTGTTTTTTTTTAAATACTGCTGCCTATGGGCACGGCATGTACAGTTCTCATACTTGATTCCTAGTTTTACGACCCAATTTCACTGAGGTGATGAAATAGCTATTGATTAATGACGATGTTCAATCCTCCATTGTTTGTTGAAGAGCTCGACCCTCTTTCTTCCAATAGTCATTGTCTTACATTTCTTTGTTTTGGCTTAGATGTTCCTGTTCTTTATTTCTTTATCCAAGCAATGTGATAATTATGGTGACGGCATTTTTACTTTTTTTCACGTTCCTTATCTAATGAAAAACTTAGGTGCCACATGGCATAAATATAGCAGAAACAAAGAAGCCATCCACACCACCAAATACTAATCTGTTTCTTTCCAATACCTCTTTGCATTCCTGCATGGCTTAAATCAAGCTTCATATTGCCCTTTCCAATCTATGAAGCGAAGCACCTTGTTCGTTTTTTTTTTTTTTTTCGTGTGGCAAGTGTACTGAAAATATTAATTTTAAGTGCGTGGCATTTTCTTGGTGAGGGGAAAATACCCCTATTGTAAATTTTTATAAAACTGCTATAACTGCCACCTTAAACGGTAGCTGATGCATTTTGTAATGATGATTGGCCCCTCCTTTTCCATAGAGCAGCTGCACTATTTCAGTAATGTGTAATATGTTGTGATTTGTCCTAGTAGGAAAGTGACGACTGAAAACTGAAGACGCAGTAGTGATAAAGTCGAGCAGGCTGTCCTATTATATTCTACTGTTATAGCAATGTAGACTTTGGGATTTGCAGTTCTCAGTTTTATTTTTAATAAGTGAATCAGAATTTAATGAGATCTTATTCAGAAAAGGTATTTTAGCAAACCTGTTATACAGTGCGTGCCATCTCAGTAACTTCCACGTTACATTTACACCGCTTTGATTGTAGAGCTTGACCCTTGGCTGGCGTTTCACTTCTTTTCTGTCTGTATTTGAATTTTGATCTTTCAAAAGTACACTTGCACATGAAAAGATGGAACACTGTGTCTGCTAAGCATTTATTGCTGTATAATGTACACCATTGCCATTATGGAGCTTACTAATTACGCAGCAGCTCAAGACTTTCTTCACAGATCATGTTCTAATCATATGCTCAGTGGGTACGGGTTAGTGTAGTCTCTACAGTATTCATTGTGTTTCAAGCACCCCGTCTGCTATAGCTAACATGAAAACTATGCATGTTATTATCTTGTACTGTGCACCATGTTGTTTTGATGTTAAGAATTAAGTATGTAGAAAATGCTACATTTTCCACAAGTTTTGTTTCAGTTCCTCTCCATTCTCCTCATTCCCATGCATATAAATCCTGATTATTTCCAGTTTACTGGCTTAAGGACTTTAGTAGAGCAGACCAGAGACCAAGCAACATTTAAACCTTATGTATTGTTATTATACCCCCTATTATTACGTATATTGGTACATGCTATGAATGTCAATCATTTAAAGGAATATTCATGTCACAATTATTTTTAAAAATGATAATCTGACAAATTATGAGAACAGTTTCAATACTGTACTTCTTAAATAAGTTACAAAGAATTTTTCTTGGAATCAATGTCCATCGTAGAACTGATTAAGTTATTGGTATATTATTTGTGTTTTGGGCATAAATAATATCATTGTTATGTCACTATCATCCTTATTTTCCTTTTGTTATTTTCTTGCTATTTTTATCCCACAGAATGGAGAGTTTTCGGTAGAAGGTTTACAAACCTTGCAACAAAAAGGATTTACAGTGGAACCTCAAAGGGTCAGTAATAGCAATACAAAGTCTATTCACGCTATTATATATTATGATGATGAGGTAAACAAGGCATGTTATGCTATGTCTCCTTATTCTGTTTTCTGCGTCACAGTCCATGTAACGTTCATGCTGTTGATGTCACTGGTATGACAATGTTTTTGACATGAGAAGTGGTGACCTAGGCAAACAGTGATTTTTGAAAATCTTAATATTCCATTATCATTTTCAGGGTATGGTTGAAGCCGGAACGAAGAAACCCATTGTATTTACATGGACACCTCCCCAAGGATATGATGTAAGTACATGGTCACTCCATGCCCAAATAATCAGTGCTACAATTAGAATTTCATGAAAATTGAATGAAAAGTTAATTACATTTTGTAATACCGGATGGATGCATAGTAAAATGGGTGCCTAAACTTCACGTTTACCTAAATATTAAATAGCTGTTTAAAAAAAAAAGAAAAAGAGAAAACGGTTGTTAAGATTAGAATTTGTCACGTCTTTCCGTAGTCAGTTCTTACATTGTTCTGCATGAGTTTCTTCTTGTTTTCCTCCAGTGCTTCTTTCTTCTTTTTTTTTTTTTCATTCTCTCGCACAATCTTTTATTAAATCTTTCCTGGCAGAGTATTTTAATGTGGCTTTGCTGCCCCCAAATTTCCATGACTATCTGACATGTGTGTGTGTGTGTGTGTGTGTGTGTGTGTGTGTGTGTGTGTGTTTTGTGTGTTTACCTGTTCTTGTATGATTCTGACAGTGTTAGTAGAAACTTCCGGAGTGTCATCATCCCATTATAACAATGACAGAATGGTAATTCGGACTTAGAACTGACATTGTATGCTTCAAGATGCCATATAAGTATTATTCCATCGCCCTGCGTGCTGTTGGCATGTTAATTCTAGTACAAAGTATAATGAGCGAATCCTTGATCAGGTCGACTCTTGAGACTTACAGGGTTAGTATCCATAAGTATCGAGCGGAACCATCACTCATCATATTGTTGGTGTCTGTGAACAACAGACAAACAGACAAATCGGGGTATTCTTTTAACGTAGCCATTATGTTGTACATGACTGTGCAAAAGAAACATTCAGCTAACATCATCAAAAAAGAAAAAGCATGCAGGTATCCGATATAATAAATAAATGATAAATGTGTCATTACTTCTAAAAGATTCTCGCTTTTATGGACTTTCTCCCTAAAATGTTATCGGTTCTATGGCCCTTCTCTCTAAAAGGTTTTAGCTTTTAGGACCCTTTCTTCTTAAAAGATTCCAGTTTCTAGAGCTCTTTTCCTTTAAAGGTTTTGGACTTCTAAGGTCTTTATCTCTGAGAGGTCCTCGCCTCTGATGTCTTTCTCCCTAAAGGGTTCTCACTTCTCATGCTCTTCTCCCTAAAGGGTTTTTACCTCTATTGTCTAGTTTCCGTAAAGTTCTCACTTCTAGAGCTCTTCTCCCTAAAACGTTTTTATTTCTATCGCCTTTTTCCTTAGAAGGTTCAACATTTCCAGAGCTTGGCTTCCAAAAACTCTCTCACTTCTATTGCCGTTCTCCTTGAAAGGCTTCTAGTACCCCGTTTCCTAAAAGACTCTCACTTTTAGTGCTTTTCTCCCCAGAAGATTCTCACTTCTATAGCCTTTTTTCCCCTTAAAGATTCTCACTTCTAGAGCTCTTCTCCGTGACAGGTTATCTCTTCCACCATCCTTTTTGCTAAGAATTTCTCACTTCAGAAGCCTTTCTCCCTAAAAAGCTCTCAATTCTAATACCCTTGTCCCCAATAGGTTCTCACTATCGCCATTTTTCTTAAAAGGTTTTCGATTATAGAGTTTTTTTCCCTGAAAGATTCTTACTTCTATCGCTCTTCTCACTTCTAGAGCCCAAAATTCTCGCTTCCAGAACCCTTTTTCCTGATAGATTCTCTCTTCTTGATCTTTTTCTCTGAAAGGTTTTTGCTTCTAGCCCACCCACTCCCTCCTCTGAAAGATTTCTGCTTCTAACCACCCCCCCCCCAAAAATGTATTCTTCTTGTCCCTCTCTCCTCTCACGTATTCCTAACGAGACCTTTGCTTTTAATTCTCTGCTCTGTCCTATCCCTCATTCTTTTCTTTTCCCGATCTTTCCTCCTGTCTGCCATTCCTATAAAAAAAACAACCCTGTCTCGCTAATCTGTCTGTCCCTACATCTCCTCCCCCCGCTCCCTGCCCCTGGGAGTGCCAGAGGGTCAGGTGTAAATCCGTCATCAGGTGCCAGTTTACTTTCACACCTTTACTACCTGCCTTCAGGTAAAACAATCCCAGAAAACACGGCCATTTTGCACCCCCCCCCCCACCCCATCGCTTCTCCCTGGAGGCTTATAGCTGATAGATAAACAGTCGGATATACCGCCATTGCACACGCCTTCACCCGTCTAGCTGCACATCTGTTTATCGCATTCGGTATAAATGTATCCGTCTATTTTAAGCACACCGCTGGCTTTTGTCTTGTGTTCTGCTTGGCTTAGATGATACCTGATTTATTGACATCAACTTCCATCAATACTTATCCAATATAATAATAGATTACGACGCTGGATAACTTTCAATCTCCCCCTAAGACTATAATACTGCAAAACGAACAAGAGATGCAAGCTTTTAGTTTCTTCATTTGCCCGAGGGCATTTCACGTGCAGTTACTCAAGGATTTTGCAGGATTACAAATGTTAAAACAAACCAAAACAAAAATGAACGTTGAGACAAAAATTGTTATATTAAGACCATCCCGAAGACATCGACTGCTTGAGAGATGAGAGATGCAGCAGGGTGACAAATAATTCACTCTGAAATATAACTGGGCCAAAAATAGAGAGTGTTATATATTTATAGCGTTTGAAATAAACCACAACCGGGCGGACCAGAACTCAACGCTCACTCATCATGATATTTTTTAAAATGGTTAACTCACTGCTATTGTACTATTTTATGTCTTAACATGTTTATCTTGTTGCATTTGTATTGTTTAATGTGTGTGTGTCTGTCTGTCTGTCTGTCTGTCTGTGTCAGTTTGTTTATATTGTGCCTAATATTAGCTTTGCCTATTAAATTTGATTTGGCTATAAGCATAGTGGAAATATGAAATTGGGCCATATTCCAATCTTCTAGCCATAGTAAAGCGCAGAAAACGAGTGTGGTATGGCCATGTCACGCAATCCTCAGGCTTTGCGACGATCTTGCAGGGTACCGTTTCAGGAAGAAGAAGAGGCAGAGAAAAGAAGAGATGGGATGACGACATATGAGAGTGGACGGGTCTGGAGCTTAAGGACATATTGAGAAAGGCAGAGAACAAGGAGGAATGGAGGAAGCTGGTTATTAGATCTTCTGAGGCGCCCCAAAGGACAACTGGTCTACGGGAGCGATGATGATGATGATGATGATGAAAAATATAAGTAATCAGTGATTCATGAATTTTGGCCCATCCAGCAGATTAATTTTTCTGTTAAAAATTCACAATTAAGTCCTTCAAAAATTCTCTGAGTTAGAATGATTGAAAAATAACGTGGTATATACAGACTAAAGTGTCTATGAACAAAACAAAATCATGAAAAAAAAAAAAAAAAACTATAAGCATTCACTGCCTGGATCAGTCTTTTTTTCTGACCCAAGTTATATCTGAGTTTAAATTCGTCTGACATGAAAAGCCTATCATATCTCAATCTGTTTAAATGTTAAACAAAAATATATTAAATCAAAACTGCATATGATACATGTTACAGTTTCTACAAA
>JBCAUA010049806.1:0-25675 GCA_038406235.1 Peronia verruculata
TGTCTGTCTGTCTGTCTGTCTGTCTGTCTGTCTGTCTATCTATCTATCTATCTATCTATCTATCTATCTATCTATTTATCTATCTATTTCGCTTCCTTTTCTGTTGGCTTGCCTATCTGCGTCTCTCCCCCTCTCCTCCCTTTTCTCCTCTCTTTTGTGCTCTCGCACTGGGTTCTCATGATGTATTTCTTTAGACAGACTGGTAACTTGTAAATTCTTGCCCACACTCTAGAATTATGAATATTCAATGTATTATAGTATATCCAGTAAACCAGTGTTCGTACACTGCCCTTGTCTTCCTTATCACCCTCAGGCCCCTCCCCCCCCCTTGACAAGTGAACGGCTTTGGATCAATTTTTGTCCACATCCACCGACTCATTAATGATGTAGTCTTGAATTTAGAAGATATTGCCAGCAAAAGAGGTCTATAGATCTCCAAGTTTTTTTGTTTTTTTTTTTGCGGCATGAGATATAATATTTTTAGCAAATATCGCAATAAGTAACATTTTAGACACAGGTTCTGGGTTCTTTTGCAGTAAATATTTCATGTCTTAAAACCAAGAATCCAAAAAATACTTGATAAATTTATGCATGTTATATCACATTCATATACAATTATATGACATTGTGCAAATGTGTTTACTTGCAAGAACACATTGGACAGGTCAAGCATGTTTTCCGCTTTCATTTTTATACCTGCCGTGAGAATACCTTTATACTTTGTCTTTTGAGCATGCAGATCTTATTCAATGCTATGTGATTTTTGTCTTTCATTTCTTTTATTCCCCTCATTGGCTGAGACTTACATATTTTCCCCATTATGTTATTGACATTATAAATATTACAAATTTGATGTCAGTGTTCGGTAGTCATAATTAAAAGATTTTTTTTTTATTTCCTTTCATAGACTTGAAAAAACAAAACTTATTGCTCTTTTGGTTATGATATGAAACGCAGAAAACAGAGCTGAGCTATGAGTTGTGTGGTTAATGTATGTTAAAATCAAATTATTTTTGTTGTTGTCTCAGCTCAAGCAAATGTGACTATTTTTTGGTGTGTGCGTGTGTATGTGTGTGCATGCGTGCAAGTGTGTGTGTGTGTTTTTTTTCAACTGAGTGCTACCTCATTTTGTCGATGAAATGTTATATAGTCGGTTGTTTGTGGCTACATTTCAGAATTTTCTGAGACAAGAAAAGATTTGTAAAACAATCAACTAGCATTTTTATCATTATTTTTCATTGAATACCAGTGTTTTTAGCACATCAAGGCACAACCATGGCGTTACGTAGTGCGATACGTCTTTCAACCTGCTACTGGAGGTTATCTTGAGTGGAGGTTATCAATTAAACGTGCATTGTTTTTAATAGTTTTAGGCTAAGCTATTTTTAATACACTTTGTTGTTAACACATCAACAGAAGTGGTAAAATAAGTTACAAGGCGACCAACTTAAAGTATCTTGTCATTCTATTTCTAGAGAGCCCGCCGTCACTGCTCTGTGATTCTGGCACAGGTCAATCATTTTCAGCATTTGTTTTTAGATATTAACCCTTTCACTGCCAGACTCACTCTGCTGTCTTTTTTTTTTTTTTTCTAGTTTAATCAAAGACTTTTAACAGTTACAGCCAAGTATCTACAGAATTCCTACGATTTTGAGTAAACTTAAGTATGAGTGAGAAATGCTCTTCAAATTCCAGTCCTTTTTTGTCCTGGCAGCATGAGTTAAGAAAAAAAAATGCCAACGGTATTTGATGAGTTGATCCCTTATGATTAAAAAATAATAATCATACATTATTCTGTGGGTACATTTTTTTTAAACTGACTTTATCTGATATGCTCAGGAATTTCATGAGACATAGTAGCATTATGGCTTAAATTTGGCATGTGCCACTGTCGCAAAGTAGTGGCGATGTGGACATGTGATCTCCTATGTTATGGGCAAATGCCTGTACTGTAGAAAATGGTCTGTAAAGTTAGGTTATTTTCTATGAACTTACAATGAATTTACCGTAATTTACGGCAACATTTCTGTGCTGTAATTTTATGGCACACATTTAGCCTTTTTTGGGGTGCCAAATTTTGTCGAAGTTTAGCACCATAGAAGAACATACAAACATTAACCGCAAGATGGCTTTTAGCTATAATTATAGGGCGTAACTTTGGCATTGTGGAGTGCCAAGGTTTGGCCATATCTTTTTTACTGTATGTCATTTTACTGATGTAGACCAAATCTTTTGCTCAGGCAAAAGCAGAGACTAAGGGCGAGTTCACGCTGCCAGAGAAGAAGCATTTCTTTGCTGGCAGCCTGCAGGTGGAGAGCAACGAGTACGATAAGAGAAAGGAAGAGCTGAAAGAGCAGAGACATCGGGAAATGAAAGACTTCCTGAGAAAGAAGGTTCAGGTGACGTCATGGGATTGACCAGTGGCTAGTTGTTATAATCATAGCCGGTTGATCCAAAGCTATTGGTCTTTCTGCCTTTTTATTGGAATGATGCTTGATCTTCAAGCTATTATAGTACATGTTTCTGTCGAACATTAGGCATACTATGCGGAACAAACCTTTTCCCTATTCACCAAAGCCTAAATATCATAGCTTAACAAATATTTGCATTTTGAATATTTGGTTTATTGCCTGCTATATCATATGCATTTGTCATACAGAAGAAGTGAAATGCTATTTGTATGATGAAGCTAATCAATCCAATTAACCAACCTATTAGTCGATCAAGCAACCGATCGATCAAGTAACCGGTTGATCAGTCAATTGATTAATCTACCAATCATTTATATTATTTGAGCAATCTTGACATATAATGAATGACAGTAAATAAATAGCATCTCAGTCATTTGATAATAACACAGGCACTTTGATATAGGCTACATATTATATTTAGGTCATTATTGCCATAATTGAGGCAATGCGGTAGTGATCAAGAGTCGCAAATTGAAAACTCAGATTAGAGCAATGTCCAGCTTTGGATCAACTATATAATCATTGTAAAGGCTGAGTTGTCTTGTACATTGTTGCATGAAAATTGTAGTTGCTAGATATTTTTAATGTCAGTTTATGATAACTACCTATGTTACAGTTCGACCATTGTGAACTGATGTTTTGTGAATTTTTTTTTTTTTTTTGGTGAATACACTCTGTCACTCAATTTTTAGTTTGTGTATGATTACAAAAAGTGATAGTGAGAAGAGAATCCTAACATAATTTAACACCCTGTGAAACAAAAGGAAAGATAGAGACTGTTCACAGCATTATAAACAGTGTCGCTTATATTGTATGAAAAGTTCGGAAGATACACAGTATTTATAAAAATTCCTAGAAAATTTTAGTGTTCGATATACACTCGAGAAATACAGAGGGAAAGATATAAGCAGAAGAGATTCTTAATACACTTCAAATTCATTTGCTGACGACAATGACATGCGTGATGTTATTGATTGATTCATAATAATTGTTGAGAAGCCTGGTGTATATTGTTTCATAACGGAAAACTGAATTTATCTGGTGATTCTAGAAGAAAATCTTCCAGTTTGAGAGGCTAAAAACTTGTTTAACAGGAACTATATATATATATATGTGCAACCTTCCAGGTAATGAACTAAGTGTTTTGCTACGCTTGGGGAACCCGGCAAATGCCGGCAATCTCTAGCAGGATAGAATCATTAGTTGTTAAAAAAAAAATGTCCACTCTTTGATATTCTTTACTTATTTAGTAAAGCCACGGAGCGAAAGGAAATGAGCGTGTTATTCTAATTAGCCAGTGAATAAGGCATGTCTTATGAATAGCCTTCAAGAAAGGCTTCTTGAAGAAACCTTGACCCGTTCTGTTGCTGAGGACAGAAAATCACCAGATATTTTCCAGTTGTCTGTGATGACTTTTGTACAAGTAGAATCTTACTGCCAGTAACTGTCTGATGATCCAGTCGAAAGTCACTAAATATTAATTTGCTGAGCATTGTCATCATGTACGTCTTTAGAGTGCTCGAATCAATGTTGTAATGTGGCCTGGTTTATTGTAGCTTTGTGATATGGGTACTTCCTGGAAAAATGACATTCCCATGTCTATAGTGTTCTTTTGGAAGTAATGTTTGTAGCTCAGTTCAGTAAACCCAATTCAGGGTAAGCGTTTTTTCTTTCTTTTATTTTAGCATCTTTTTGGTAAGGATCTGAATTAAATTAACATGTTGGATTATAAGACTACCGGTGGAATATATTCACCTATAGTTCATGGGCTTCTTATCTTTAATTTTGTCTGAAAGTAATAGTCCCACGGAGTTTCTGATCTTCATGTTTTCTGAAATTAAGGAGTTTGCGATCAATGCAGAATGTATGAATATTTTTATTTTTCAGCTGTAGCTTTGTCAGTGGCTTTTAAGGTTGTCAGCAGCTCTTTGACTAAAGAATGGCTTTAGAATGTGGCTGAAATCAAATGTAGTTTATGATTACCCGCTCTGTTTCAAACTTTTGTTTTAGTTGACTTTGCAAAATTATAGGGAAATGCATGTTCTGTCAATATTGTTTCAGAATTCATTAGGAATATAGCATTATGGTTAATTAGATGCTTTGTGCCATCCATGAATGAATTTATGAAATCTGATTATTGGATGCTTGTGTATCTCAGTACGTGTTCCTGCTGTATGTGGGTTGGCAAATTAGTTCAGTATCGTATATTGGTGTTTATGGTTGACTTTTCCCTTGTTTGATCTATTGATTTTGGTTGAAGAGGAGAAATAGGAATGCAGCCCTGGTCTTCGATGGTAAGTTAGTGTGCGATGGTCTTGGGCCCTGGACCTTGTAACTGATTTTCAACGCATTATTTATTTATTTTTTTATTTTTTTATAATTTTTTATTTTCTTTTTTTCTCTCCCAGTGTAGAGGAAAACAAATGAGTTCGGTTCATAAAACTGTAGAGCAAAGCCGGCCAATGCAATTGCTTATATTGCTGTAGCTCATGACTCAGTGTCCCAGGTTGTCTGTCTCAGTCAGATATCCTCCGGGGGAATGCATAATACACCGTTTATTTGGATTAGGAAAAAGCTTTGTTTTGACAGACATTTGAAAGTGGAAAAACTGGAAATAGTGTGCGGGGGGAGAAGGAGGGGGGGGGGGGGGCTTTGCCCAGAAAGATGTGTAGACTAAAGTGCCAGGACCAGCTGATGAGCCTGTGCCAATGATGATTAACCCGAGACTTTATGTCACTAGAATGTGGTTACTGCTAGGAGCGAGAGTGCTGTCACAGACCAACAGTCTCCCCTCGGGGCCTTTCGCAACTCAGCAGACTACCCGAAGCGCTTGGCCCAGATACGAAACCAGGAATACAACAATTGGCTGTACAAGGTATAGGACTCCGGGAAAACGTATTCTGGCTACCTGTGCTATTATTAACAGTGTTAGGAAAGGATTATTGTCTCTCATGAAAAGAAGTTTGACTCTAGACAGATCTTGAAAAAAGCTAAGCCTTCCATTCCAATCTTGATAACCAAAAGGATATGTATTATGTTCATGAGATTAAGAACTGAAAGAAAATGGATGCAAGGAAACATCATTGTAAAGAAACTGTCCTCCTCTTTAATAGTAATGCAGTAGTTCCTAGAATTTTTTTTTACGCTCGAGAGTTTTAGACAGAGTTTGATACATATATCCAAAGTTGACAAGTGAGGATGAGATTGTTATCCAAGAACAAAGGTGAATGTAATATTAATGCTTGGTTGTAATGATGTACCATGTCAGAAACATGAGGAAGAGAAGAAACAAAATCGTTCATGGAATGTTCCGCGGACAGCGATGGAGGAGGAGCTGATGCCGCTGGGCGGCTATGAGTGGAAGCACCGGCTGTACGAGGCTGAACGGAGGCATGACTGTGCCGAGTACATCAGGAAATCCCTACCCACTCCATTGCCCAGGCCGGAGGTTAGCACTTCTGTTGTGTGCGAGCATCTCTGACCCCAAACACAGCACTGTGTGGATATATGACACTGTTTTTGACCGAACTAACCAGGACAGAGCACACTGTGGACTTGATTAGCACCGTCTTGACGTTACAGCCTGCAAGAGGAGACAATCTTCTTTTGTCAAGACATTGTGTCTGAAATGAATAGGGGAAAAGACATGAAAAAAAAAAAAATTGAGTGGTTACTGGATATAGGACCTCTCTTTCACACCGAGAAATTAACTGTCGCCCTCTGTCTCAGACTGGAGTTTCTGAAGCACCATTGTGGTTCTACACGCCACAGTTACTATGTTTCAGGCATTGATTGTTGTGGTTTTTGCAGTTTGATTCCCTGTGTCTAATTTGTGATCGTGGAATCGGAAAATCACACGGCACTTCTTATTTCTTTCTTGTCTCTCAGTAACGTCACTGAAACAATCTTATAGATGTGTTCTGAAGACTTTGAAACATGGTATTCAGGGTTGCCTTTGATGATAAGGGATTTTATTCTCAGGCCTCTTGTTTAAATAGTTTGTTCCAACATTTCAGTTTTCTGTGTTGCCATAAAGCATAGTTTTTAATATTCATAATATGTCACATTTACAGCGGCTGAAATTACAATGTCTTTTGGTTCTTTAAGAAATAACTTTGAATTCTCCTGTGTTTCACCCGTTGTCAGCCACAATTAAAATTAAAGAGATTATCAGTGGCACTATGTTAGAACAAAACTTGTTATGAGTTTACCTGTCACAAGAGAAAATACAAATATTTGATGCTTCTGCATGGGAGACACAAAATTGGTCTGTTTACCTGCCATAACATCTGTGCATGAAGAGCCATAAATGTCACAATGTACAGCATTAGATGTATTTTCATGATATGTAGTGTATTATAGCATTTATTTCTTGTATTTCTGTGTTAGTATTTTAAATAATTTTATGTTACATTTTTTTTATCATATGTGTTGGATGGCACAGAAAGTGCCAAGGGAAAGAATAACAAATATTTTGACATTGCAGTGGTTCTTTTCCTAGTCATAATGCAAGAAAAACTTCAAAAGATTATTTAGAAATGGAATGATGTGTAACTTTTTTTAAACAGCAATTTTCTTATGTAATGCTTAAACGTATATTGTTTTGCAAAATTTAAATGTTCATATCAACCAGAGCATATTCTGATCCCCTTTGTATTCCATTCCCATTCCTTGTCTATAGCCAGTGGCTCCTTGTTTCCATGCAGACAGTGAGCTGAAAGCATCCAGCACAGTGGCTGAAATGCATTTGGGATAAAGATTGGGACCTCTCAAATGTCCTTTGTCTTTTAGCCAGCATGGAGTTATAGCATTGTCAATATCTTTTTACCTTTGTAGAAGTGATGAAACGCTGTACTTGCTATTTTTATCAGCTCAGTGCTTGCTGAACTCTGTCTTTCGAATTTCATATTAGATATAATTATATATATCCATATATATATATATTTATACTTTTCTCCCTATATAGACATTTGAAGCATGATTTTGCCAAGATTTCAATGTCCCAAAAGGTACCTAAACGGGCTAATGTATTTGCTTAAACCTTACAAAAATGGGATACACAATTCAGTCCATTGCTATTTTGTTTGGTTTGGCCATGTGACGGCAACATGATGTATAGGAGGGGCTGTGAGGATCATTTTGTGGCTAGCAACAGATAGCGGGCATTCTTAGCCTTTTGTATTGTCAGAAAATTACAAAAATGATCTGTCTGTGACTAAGTATTTGAAGGGCACAAATACCATGAGTGGTTGTAATAACATCATCAAAAACTGGGCTCTTTAGTCCTTTAAAGAAAGTTGTAAGTTAGAACCTGCATGAAAAGTATTTCCCGCTGTTCTGAACAGTAGAACTCAACTTCTGAGGGTGCTGCAGATGCTTATATTGGGGCCCTACCTCTGGGTGGGTACGAGGAGAGTCGACGGAAATTGAATGAGGAAAGACAGAAAGAATATAATGAAATGCTTCGAGAGGTACTTCTAGACAGACTTTTTTTTTTTTTTTATACTTTGTTCCGTTAACAGATTCAAAATTTTTGCTGTTCGTTTTCCAGTTTCACCTTTGAAGTGAATGTTTCTCTAATGTTATGAAACAGGAATTTTATTTTCATTTAATTTACTGATTTTCCTGTATCATGTCTAAGTCACCAGGTGACTATGTCTTTGGATTAAGTTTTCCTGAAATTGTCCAGTGTCAATACATTTCATATGTAAACGTTTTGGAACAGATGTTATTATTGCCTTTGTTTTTGATACATAAATTGTGTCATCTAAAAAAAAAAAAATATCTGTTGTACCAAAATAAGGGTAAAGTAAGGGGGAGACAACTCCGGAGTGCACCATCAGGAGAGGCATACGAAGGTGTGGCATTTCCTCTCGGAGACAATGAGGAGAGCAAGAGAAAGCTCATAGAGGAAAGAAAGAAGGAATACAGAGAATTGTTGATGAAGGTACAGCCTGCTTTTACCAAGATAACATCATCTTTCTCTTACAAGTATCAACGTATTAGAGTCAACATATCATTGAAGATGAGCATTACATGTTTTCTCAGACTTTATATACAAATGAAAAGACCAGCGTGCCAATAATGACTGCCTAATTTGATTACTACTGCCTCTTTAGGTTTAATGTCAAACTGAATCACATGTACAAGAACTCTGCTGAGATGACATATCTGTCATTTTATAAATTTATTTATTTGTTTTTCATCGCGCATTGAAAATTTATCCAAGTAAATAATTTCTTTTGTTGATTTAAAGAGTTGTGCCAGACTAAAATGTATTTAACAGTTACTATTGTCGATGATGATGATGATGTTTCTCTTATAAGTTTAAATACATAGATAGTTTCATAAGTTAACTTGGAAATCTGGCTGTATATTTCATTTTCTTTTGCATTAAGATTAAAAAAAAAAAAAAGTAACTGAATTGACCTCCTACCATATTTTCCAACACGGCAAATTTTTGGCACTGTGCCAGTAGAAACGTGAAGAAGAGGGTAGGAGGCAGTGGTCGGCGCCCAGCGAGGATCTGTCTCTGCCTTTGGGAGAGGATGAGGAACGGCGGAGAAAATTGAGGGAGGAACGACACCGAGAATACTTGGAGTTTCAGAGGCAGAAGGTAGTGCGACCAGCAAGGCGAACTCTAGCCAGTAGTGATTTTCTCTGGTTTGACTTCAACATTGCTTAGCTTGCCTTGCCCACGTAGTCTCCTAGATACGCCTGTGACCTGCAGAATAATTGTATATAGCTACACCTTGTAGTATATTCTGTGGTCCACTAACACAAATATTATGACCCCATACCTCTAGAAAAGAATTTAATAATCAGCAGATAGTAAGTAACAATAAAAAGAGAATTTCCAGACTGCCAGGAAAAGAGAAAATGACGCAAGGGTGCATCAAAAGTAATCTGGCCCATTTTGCTTGTATTAGAGAGCCTATTTCCGGCCCCAGAAAATGAAAAGGAAATTAAATATCAGTATGTCAACAATATGAGATTGAATTGAAATACATGTACCATGCAATAATCGCAGTGTTCCTTTGATAGCCCCAGCCTGTCCATTTGAAAACAGCTGTTGTTTTGATGATGGATATATACATTGTATTTGGGGAAGATACCAGCTAGATACAGTGTTGGGTCACATCTGTTAGACCTGTAAAAGGAGATTTAAACTAAACTGAAATGCATTGGAAGGAGGTAGTCTGGGAATTCTTTTTGCTTGATTTTTGCATGACAGAGAAATTTGCTGATTTTTTTAATTATTTTTTTTTTTTCCAGTTTTAGTTGGTCATTTCAAATTTGAACAGTAGAATACTGAATATTGGTGATGGACATTTCAAATTGTTATACTACTGTTGTAATTTCATATGGCTAGGAAAAAGAGAAAAATTGTACTGTAACCTCAGTGAAAATTGTGAAATGCATGCTATAATCATATTACCCAGCATCAGGTTCATGATGAGATGTAAGCATGTCTTTAGATACAGTGTTATAATTCTTAGAAAAAATGTGTTTTGTGCAAAATGTACTGATTTATATATATTTTCACTCATACCGCTGTACAATCATGATCAACAGATTTGTAAAGTGTTATTTTACATGACTGATTTAGATCTAAACTTGTGACATTGCAACAAATACCCATCTTCTATATTCAGCCATTTTGTTTTCACTCTCTCAACAAATTGAATTCTCTGTTTTGTGAATAACTTTTAAGAAACAGTTCACGATTGAGGCATATTCCGCGGTTGAGACATTGTCTCAGAGGACAGAAATTATTTGTAAGTGTAAAGCAAAGCTGGGCACTAATGAGAATAGAAACATAGTGGATACTGCAGGCATCTGTTGATGGAAGTTGCACACATAAACATGGTTGCCTGTTTCTCAGTATTGACTCTCAATGACCCCTTTACAAAGCTGTGGGCAAAGGTTTGCAGGATTGCCATAGAGAGCAGTTACAATAACATCTCATGCCGATGCCATGCTTTGCGTTGCTTCTGGCTTGTCTTTCAATCTCTCATTGTCACCCATATTTGTGAAATGATTGGCCTGTGTGCTTTCCTTGCCAGGCAGACATCTTTCAGTCACTGGAGATGACTGAAGATGAAACATCTCACATTATTGCAACAAATCTAAATTCAAAGCACGTCATTCGCCTTCAGCATGTCATGCTCATTTTTTAAAAATATTATCATTGGAATGATTTAAATCACCCGGCCAATTTAATTTTCATCAAAATCATTGTTTGAATCCGAGTTGAATGCACTCCAGTTCTATTTGATCATTTTATTTCAGCAACTGTTTCTCCACTTTAACTTCTGTATGAACTGTCATAATCAGATCATCATTTTCAGGCAGGAATGGAAATGGCAAGATACGTCCTGTCCGAGGAACATCCTACTGACCTACATGTATTTCCTTTGTTTCAGCTGTCGAATGAATGTTAGGGAAGCATTGTTTTTATCTCCTGACAGGTTTATCAATTTTAAATGTTTGTGTCATTTTGTGTGTATTGTTTGTTCTTGTTTTTCATTGTTGTTGTTTTTGCTAATGTTTATCCTGACATGTTGTTTTGGTTGTTCATGGTAAAGTGAAATAGTTGTTTTTATTATTCTTTCTTATGTGTATATCTGTGCAGTTGTTTTGATAATTGTAAAGATTGATTTGTTTTTTTGTTCTTTTGAACCATGAACTCTTACAATCAAAGAAAGGACCAGAGATGTATATAGATGAGTCTCCAAGGCCGAAGGTGACTGGCGTCCTCATTAAGGAGGATGGGCGGAACGAAAGGTTGAGACAGTTGCAAGAAGAGCGGAATAGGGAATATAATGAATTTTTAACTCGCCAGGTAAAGGATTCTGTTGCCCATTTCGCTGCCACAGAATTAGCCCACCGTTAGCTTTGTTTGCTCTTGGTGTGGGATGCAGACTGATGTAATCATGCCACATAATTATCTGTTCTTCATTCTGTGATTTTCAGTGTATTTAATCAAATGGTCTGTTCTTTATGCACCCAGCTCAGGTTGTTGCCATTTAAGGCATTGGTTTGAGATTAGAAGATATTAGAGATGGTAGAGTGAAGTTTGTTTTCGAAGTTAGCTCAGTTTGTGTCTTTCACTAGCAATGCCTAAATTCACCTTGCCAAGCGTCATCTTTGGTATATTACTTGTGTTCTCAAATCCTATACTGTTGCAAGTTGTTTCTATAAGTTGGTAAGTTTTCATCTATAATTACCTTTCAAATTTATAACCATACCCCTGAATGTTTCACCAATACAACAAATAGACCTACTGGACAATACAGCCACACCAGTTACAAGTGCAGGCACTGTGACATAATTTTTATTATACATGTACCGTCACCCAGATTTTCAGTCAAATACTGCATCACCCAAAACCACCTCGTGTCTCTCAAACTCTTGCTTGACTTTGAAGTTCAGGAAAAGACCATGGGCAGTAGAGCCAGACCAAGTTTCCAGATGGCAGCAGTGTAAGGTAGAAGCACAACGTTGGCATATTCATCCAAACTTATAGTATTTTTAAATAGATTGTTAATTCCGTGCATTTTTAAGCTAAAAAACAGGTAGGCTACACAGACATAATAAACCAAACATTCAGTGCTCTATGCGTACAATGGTATTTGAAATTTATAATTTTTGTTATGTGGTAACACTTTGTCTGTTTCTATTAGACTTCAAACCCTGAGTGAGAGTGCTTCTAACCAGGGCACGGTTTTTGTGATGTTTCTTTCTTTGAATGCAAACTCACCAGCAGCTCTGACGTCTCGTTTGAAAATCTGTTTGTTCTCTGACATGTTTTACACCTCTGTTGGCCTCCTACTGTTACTCATGTATGTATACATTTTATTTCACAGGCCTTTTGTCCATGTTCAGCCACTGTTCCATTCTACATCTGCTGTATTTGACATTATTGGGGCAAATCGTCTTTTCACTGATTTTGCAGTTATTTATTCTTGCAACATTTTCATTTTGCAATCACCATTCATAGGTATAAGCAATTTCAGGTTTTCAGAACCATTTAGCAGTTTCATTTTCACAGTGGCTTGTGAGCAGTCAAACATCAGCAGCCCCTATAATCTGCTTGACCCTATGCCTTTATTATTGTAATAATTATTATTATTATTATTATTATTATACCGGTATAAATATTATTTGGAATTCTTGTGAGTCTTGCATTGCTTTTTTCTTGAATTAAATGTTTTTTAATTTTTGCCATGCCTAGCACTTCATAAAGATGTATCAAAGGCACATCAGTTGTTCAGATATAGCTTGGGCCTGTCATTAGACCATATTTGTTTGTTTTGTTTTGTTTTTTATCTGGTATAATCTCCCAATAGCAACATGACCACAGATATTTGGAGCAGTGTAACTCTGTCAGAGAGTTTCAATTCAAATTCTGCCACGAATGCTCAGTTCTTTCGCAATTTGTTCTCCAGCGAATCCCAACAAGGGAGAGATATGGTCTCCCCCTCGAGGTGGATGAATCTGAGGACTTTGGCCTCTTCCATAACCTAGGTGCTGCAGATAAGAAAAAGAGACACAAAGAACCGCCAAACCAGTTGAATCTGCTTGGTGAAAATATCTACGATAAAACAATACGAGTACTGAGTCATCATCTTAAGCAGCCAATTTACCCATTATTAGATCTACTCAAACATTTGCTTTTTTTTTTTTTTTTCAAAGTAGATTTTCATCTGTTTCTTTCCCCTTTTGGCTTTTATCAAAATATGAACAAAACCAATGCAAAACAGCTGCTGTTTCAGCTCATCTTTTGTAAACAGAGTGTTAGATATATATCTGTTCTGGCTACACCTCTTTACGCATGTTCCACAGATAGATCTAGAAACTGATGTAAAGACTCAATAGTCAAGGCATGCCTTACCACATGGCACTGTCGATTTTGCTTGCATGATAGACTGATTTTATCTTTGCTTCATTTTTATAACACCTGCTGCGACATTTGGAGTAAAAAAAAAAAAAATTAATAAAGATAAGGATATTTTTTTTCTACTTGTAGAAATATATTTTGTTTATCTTGAGTCTAAGTCTCAACAGGATTTAGATCTATATCCAGTATGTTTAATAATTTTACAGTTTATGCAGTGCTTGATATTTTAGATGGCATATATTAATATTATATGTATTTTTACTATACTTCTGCCATATTACTGTTGCAAGGCAGATGTTTTTCTTTTGCAAAGTTTTAATGTTTGTTTCACAGCCAAAAATATGTAGGCCCTATCTTCTGGAAAATCACAACTGTACAAGGCTGTTGTGTAACAGTTTATTGTTGATATAATACAAGTGATTTATTTTTTCATATCAGTATTAGTTTAGTTTGAATTCTCAAAGCAGTTCTTGCCTACCCAACATTCCTACTATCTGTTCATGAGCATGGCATGCTTATTTTCAAACTTTATTGCTTAATTTTGATAATATGCCCCATTAAGTATGGCCTCCCATGTATTACCTCGTATTCTTTTAAATTTTGACATTTACATTATTTTGATATTTACACGCTTATATAATATGTGTGATGTTAACAATGCAGAGTGACAATATAAATAGATGCTTATTTTTCTTTTATTTGTTGGCTGTCTTCTCTCTACTTTCTTGCTCCCCATCCATCTTTTCAAGCCAAATCAAAGGCCAGCATTTACTGCAAAGTGTTTAAGCATGTCATCTAAATATTTGCTCACATTTCTCAAATTCTAAAGAGTCATTCTTAACATTCGTTATACAATTGTGTTGAATGAATTGAAAAAAAAATAAGAAAGTTCTTTTATTTTTACTAACTTTAGCTGATTTCTTTTCTTCATATCATAACATATCGTTTTAGAATTTTTTTTTATAATAATCATATCATAGATTTCCAGATATAAAGATCTGAAAGCCTATTTTTTCAGCAATCCAGTAGTTTTTATCCAGCCCTGTGCATTTTTCTTGCTTGAATAGGCTGAGTATTAGTATTTGACCTATTTACATTAAGTGATCTCTGTCATTAATATTTTCCTCCATGTCCAAGGACTCATTGGATAAGTTTAATTTAGCTAAAAAGTGTTCTGTTCAGGCACTAGAATACATGGAACCAGAGCAGTTTTTAAGTGGGCATTTATGTCTGTGCCAGAATATGTCTAATTGAAAATAGTTAGAGTTTCATTTATTATCCTTAAAATAAAAGAGTTGAGAAGCCGAGGAAAAGATTTTGACTTCACTTTTAGCTCATTTTTTTTTTTTTTTTTTGTATGACGACTTCTGAATTCATAATACTCATACATGATTATTTCTGATGTGAAATCTTTCCAAGAACTTGTCATTTGATAATGTTGGAGCATTCTGTCACAAGATCCAATAGAAACATAGAGGAAGCCAAAATGAAAAGTGACAATTATAAATCATATGTTGATATATTTGACACTATAGCTCATACAACTATTTCCACAGCGCGGGTATCAAGGCCGACCATTGCGCGAACAGACAGATGAGTACAAAGCTTCAACTCTTGGAGCCAATGAAAGTGATGCAGCCAAGGTACTAGAGATGTTGAAATAATCCTCGCAATTATTTCATGTCAAGATGTTACACACTGAGTTGGTATCAATTCCACAAAATAAAATTTAAGAAATTTAGGTTTCTTCTCAGAATGGGAACAACAACATATCAGTTATCACCTAGTTGTCTAGTTTAATCAGTCCAACAAAATTGTCTAGTCAGATGAACTGGACCTGATAGCCTAAAAATCTCAAAATACATTTTATTTATGACCATATTACCATCTTACACTTGGAATGGGCTAGATCACAACATATGTCATTCTTCAGATTTGTATGCTACTAGATCAGTAAAATGAAAATGAATGGATCACAGAATTACTTAATGATCCAGACAATGTTTATAAGTAATTTGTTAAATTTGTCCATCATACCCTATCAGTTTAATGGGTGTGGCAAAACATCTCCATTTACACTGGAGTCTGAACTAAAACTACCGCCCATCAATAGTACAGGCCATTCCTTCTTAGTGCAGCAGCAAATGAAAAAATGGGAGGAGCTTGATATAAAACCCTACTCTGTGAGTCTCAGCCTTCCAAAAGCTTCACCTTCCCTTATTTGTTTGCAGAATTTATTCATATTGTTGCCTTTTTTGTGGCAATCATTTTTAAAAACATTGGGTTTATTTTCACTGTATTTCTTGAGTGACCTTTATTATTAATAATTTTTTTGTTCTTTAAAAAACATAAGCTTTCCATTTTTAATGATAAATACATTTTCTTCTATCCAGGTATAATTTTTTTGTATAATTTTCAGTTTTCAAACAAAGCTCAGTGAAGTGGTTAATGATGATTATCCATTCCTTCATTTCTTTCCACTGACAAATTGCTGTGTCCCAACTAGTTTGGAAAATTTCAGTTAGTGCACTCCATGTAATCGGTTTATGACAGAGATTGCCAGGATCAGTTTCAGTATGCTTGTTTTGCTTTAGTCATTAAACTTTATTAAAGGAGAATTTAGTTCCATACCTGTCAAGTACCTGACATATTATTTGTCATGAATGCCATAATCAAGGAGGGAAAGAAAAGAGTAAGGGGGAAAAAAAGCAGTAATTTGATCAAAAGTAGTAATAACTGCTCTTACGTATTGAGTTTACATTGACCAGGAGAGATGGCTTGAGTTAATGTCCATGTCTAAGCAGTTTTTCTCTTGCATTCTCTTTACTCACCCATGCATGGCTGTACTCTTCAGTTGCAGAAGATTAAGGAGAGGAATGATGAGTACAACCAGTTCTTGGCCTCCAAGGCTGACAAAGATAAGAACAGATTTGCAGACAAGAAACCTCCTGAGGTGAGTGCAGATTGTGCAGGTTATGTGGGCAGGGAAACTTTGTACAACTGAGATAGTAATTAACTTCTCCTGAGTCATGATTTAATTCAAGTCTGTTTCAGGGTTATCGGCTTGCCTGCCTATATATGTAGTAAGGAAACACTTTCGACCATAATGAACTCTCTCATTGAAGCTCTAGTCCTTTTCGGACAGACTGACTATATTTTTATGTGACTATAATTACTTTAGCTACACGCAAAACTGGAAGTACTTGACATGTTCATATGATATATATATCTCCCAAACAATGCATGATGCCATGTGAAAGATTTTGTGGAAATACAGCTTTTTTAAGGACAATCAAATGCTGAAAAGAAATTATGTAAATTTAAATAAAACAGAATAGAAAACTAAAGAGGAGAAGTTTGTCATGCGAGGTGAAATGTTAATAGACTACATTGGTTTGAAGGGAAATGGTCAGTACTGGGTTTTAATCTATAGGCGTTATTCAGTTTGTTCTTTTGTTTTGTATCTTCAGGAAGGTCCTGGCATCTTTGCCACAATACCTGGCCTGCGCTACTCAACATCAGCCCAGGTAAGAAATTCAGTGTTCAGTTCTACTTACCAAGTCTTAGTATTTTGAGGACCTGCAGGCCTGTGACTTGAGAATGCCATTGTGCTATGTTCTGTCAGTCTCATCCACCCTTTCCTTGCAGTGCTGTTGACTGTCAAGCACATTAAATTTGGAGTGACAAATACTGTCTGTCCTTTGTATGGACCCCCCTCCCCCCCAACCCTTCCTCCTCCTGTGGCAACTATCATAGATAGCTGCTCACTGGGGTTGGATTACCTCTACATATACTCATGTGTGTCTGTGTGGCAACCAAATTTTGCCCCTTTTTTTACCGGTAAATTTTTACAGCAAGGGTATTCATGTTTGAGTACTGTTTGCAAACAGTAATAATTCTTCTTCATCCTTTGACGGAAATGCTGTCAGCTGTCATGGATTACTCTTTTTGGCTGGATTCTTGCCACATGAATGTGTGAAAATCAAATATCAGTCCTTTTGGTTTTTTGCAATTTAGTATGTGTAAGTATTTTGTAGCAAGTTTATTCATCTTTGAGCCCAGTTTGCAAATAATGGTATCCCCTGCAGTCGTTTGTTTACTGTCAGCTGTCATATATTATTTTTTGGGGTTGGATTCCCTTTACATTTGCTTTTGTATCTGTGAAAACCAAATTATAATCCTTTTAAGTCACTGTGCGTGTTTTATGGCAAGTGAACTCATGTCTGATCCCAGTTACAGAGCAATATATGATTCTTTACTTTGGTGAATGAAATTGTCTTCTTTGTGGGACTCAGTGATCTAACTAAACACTGAAGTTGATGTCTTCAGCATCTAAATTTGCTGGTATCATTCTTTCAAACCAAAGTATTGGTTTGCTTATACTGTAACTCAGAACAACTTTGGTATCAGGAAACAACAACAACAACAAAAGATAATTAATATTTTGTTGTTTCAGGGAAATGTAATTAAGCTGGTGGAAGAAAATATTTATTACAAATCCTAGTCCAGAAGCAGAGACCTTCCCAGTTGTAAGATCAAAGAAAGGTTGGGAAGGGGGGGGGGGGGAGGGAACGATCAACAGCAGGTTGATACCTAGCAACCATCCACAACAACAGACTGCGATCGCCCTGTTAATGGACCGTATCCAGTACATCTGAGATCTACAGCCGATGTGCTTGAAGATTCTTGAGCCAATTTTTTTTTTTTTTATCAACAATCCTCTTTTCCCGGCCCAACCAACAGATAGCCATTTTCATGAAATTTTAAGTGTTAGAGATAGATTTTCGGACAAAACACATTATGACATTATCAAGAGTAGACACAACTAGATGAAACAAGATCAGACTTTTAGTTATCAACAAAACGAACTGTACAAGCTATTTCTTCATCAAAGTAACTGTTTCCCAGCATCAAAACTTGATTTTTGAACCAGCCAGTTGCTGGAGTATGAGCTTGGCACATCTAAAAGCCAGTCATTATTGAACACACGCCTTTCTTATGTGTGGCTAATAATGTGTTTTGTCATGGAACATTTCATAGCTCATGCTTTGTTTACCCCCTCTGTTTACCTGAAGCCCTGTGTGTGCATACGTCTGTTTGTGTATGCGTCTCCCCACCGTGCTGGAATAGCCTATACTAATAAACAGGTTTTGGGTGTCTGTTCAAACTACTCAGTCATTCTAAGACTAAGGACTGTATGTGCCAAACCTAGAAATATTACTGGATGGAGCTTCTTCTCCCACGAGATAAAAATATCTTTTTTACCAATGCCGTTGTTAGCTGTGGTTATTCAACTAGAATAAAAAAAGACGAAAAAAGGATAGAGGCTTCTCTCCTCACGCTCTTCCCCCCCCCCCCCCCCAAATCCTTTGAAAAACAAATGTTTCACTTTTGTCAGTGAAATGAAGCTCACTATATCAAGCAGCAATGCCATCCTTATGGCGTTCAGTGACATATTTTGTCGACCACAGGTATCACCAGTCAGACCACTTGCTTTTAAATTATCTTTAACTTAAACGGCAGAAATAAAAGTTATGTGACACGGCTTTTTAGTGAGACTTTGGAACAGAGAATAGGACTTGTTTGTATTTATCATAATAGAAACATACTGCCTTTTGTCAGAGGTCTAGTCAACATAACCTGCCTGATTTTTATGAGTTATTGATTGGCTCTCTGTTCCAGTATCAGATCGTTTATATATATTGAGTTGTGTCGTTTTTTTTTTTTTTTTCATGCTTGATTTTTAGAAAGGAGACGTCAACACTAACCATTTATGTGATGTTTAAATGTTATTGATTGACATCATGTTGTCCCAGTCAAATCAATATTATATTGATGGAAGCCTGTGGCAGCTATTTGATTTCGAATACAATTGTTCCAAACGATCATTGTTTTGCATAGAGACCGTCATGTATAATATTAATGCATTAGGTCTGCCACTGGCTAGCACTGCCGTTTTCTGAAGATAGATTAACAATGTCCTGAAGATGGATACAAGGAAAGGGGAGGGTACGGGGGTAGTTTGTAACAAAATTTGCAGGTGTAGCACAAATGCAGTGCATGGTAGGCAAGAAATCATTTAGGTTACCATAATTCCGGTAACTGGAACAATGCAGATAATTTTTGCAAACATCATCGTTGTTTTTAAACTTCTTTACTGATAAAATAGCAAAATGCCCCACTTGATTTCTATTATCACATTTTAGATCTTTAAAAGGAAAAAACTTTTTAACCCCCCCCCCCCAAAAACAACAACAACAACAACAACAAAAGAAAACGGGAGATTTCCAGTGCTGTTGCATTTATAGTTTGTTTGGTAATACCCAATTAAAAAAAAAGAAGAAGAAGAATCCTTGACTATCCACAAACTCGTGATTATTGAAAACTTTAAAACGAAATGGTCTCATTTCAGAAATAAAGTAGCTTTAGTGATGTTTTGCACCCTACCTTTATAATTATTGGTTGTCATTCTCGCGTATAGCCATTTCCTTACCCCATCCTACCCATCGCATCGTTGTTGATTTTGTATTATCTGTCTGTATCTATACCTATTTTATTTATCTTTCGTATTGCCATTTTTTCATACATGCAGAAGGTAAGGTTTACAATATTGTTTCTCCATGTAATAAACCTCTACGCATATTTTTTTTTTTTTTTTAGCATTAGATACATGATTCAGTAGTGCCTAATGCTTGCCTCTGACACGATGACTTTGATCTATTTATTATGTTTTGTAGTTGTGTTTTATGCCATTCATATTACATATCACCCAGTATGGGTACTCGTTAGTGTATGTGCCCACCTTCATAAGAAAACTTTCATCACACACCGTATTTTGGCTGTACTATTATAGTCACCAGGCCTTAACTTACACAATACTTGGAGCACCACTGTATCAGAATTGTGTCTGACGTGAAAGATTGAGTTTCCATGGAAAATATTGACCGCTGAAAGTAAGGAGGATCCAGGTTTCAAGAGTTGATATTGGAGGCAAGAATGGAAATTGTTCAACACGATCGATATCTGTGTAGTAACACTACTTGTCTGGGTATTGGGCCATTTGGTGAAAATAAGTCATGGGTCATCATGGAGATGTACTTAAACTAGTTAGTTTGTGTCTAGGAGCCAGAGAGTTGTAGAGGTATAACTGAGGGGATGTCTGGCTAGACGTACGTGTCTTGAATTCTAGAACGAGAAACACGTTTCAGTGGCCAAACACTGGCCTGGGGTTTTTAGTCACAAAAAGAGAAAATTAAGTTATGTCATTTGAACAGACAAAGAATTAGAACAACACAGTCAGCATGGCTAATGACGATGGTTCCGCTGGATGAACTTCTTTTTTTTTTTTTTTTAACAAAATGGAAAGAAAATGCATATCTATGAATTTGTCTGACCAGATCTTCTCAAAGAGGTCCATTTTCAAGGCACATGCGAATTAGATTGCCATGAAAATAGTCTCAGAATTTGTGTCAAAGACATGTTTATCTATAAGTCATATTGTGAGACGGACATATTTAAGTCATCGTTACTGGTCATTCTATTTATGATCAAAACAGCACAGCAAGGGTTAGATAAGTAAAATAATCTTACAATATTTCTGGCTTTAAGCTGCTAGAAGATAAGTGGTAGTCGATTGCAATGTTTATGCTTACTTTCTTTCTCTCTGTCTCCCTCTCATTCTCTCTCTCTCTCTCTCTACTTTTGCCTAGATAGGATACGTTCTATTATCGTTCTCGATCACACATTCATGTAACTATCACTCATGTCATGTCCAAGGTTCTTCTTTCTATGGTCTGTTCACATCATGTACTTTTGCATGCCCTGTCTCTCGTAGAGCCTCGTTAGTTCGCCATTTTCAAGCTGTGCAGTTCAGTTGGCTCGTCAAGTCAACAAGACAAGTTGATAATTTATTAGGTAGAACGAGGACACGTGACATTCCTGTAGATATATTGGATTAGCATTGAAAGAAGTTTTTGTTTATTTTGTGTTTATGTACAGCATGAAATCCCCCTCCCCGCACCCCCCACCTTTTCCTCTTTCTCGTGCGTCAGTGAAATTAATGATTGGAGAGTCACTACGAAAGTTTCCACATTTGGATACACGGAATCAGCTAAGTAATTGATTTTTGCACATCTGCAAATATGATATATGTATCTATATATATCGAATTTTCACGAAGTTTGGGATCAATACCCGTTTTAACTAGGCTATACCGACGTCAGACGCAATGTCACCGTCTGCACTTTTCAATTTTTATTTATTTATTATTATTTTATTTATTTATTTATTGCTGTCCGTTAAGTTTGGTATGGTTCTTCAATGCTTAGACTTTCAAACGGTGATTTGTTTTGGCTATCTCAAGGGATTAACAGCTGAGAATTGCTATGAGCGTTCGGTCATCGATTTTGGCAGTTCTGTACTCTCAAAAGCTCCAGTTTTCTTTTGATGTGATGAATTCAAACAGACAGATCATCTCTGGGAGATGATGACTGAACTGGCCGTTCAGCAACTAGTATCACTGAAAAAAAAAAAAAACCCAGCTGCTGAGGAAATTGCGATCAAACAAAATGTAAAAATAACATAGGAAATACACCTGTATGGGAAATTTTACATGAACAGGCTCAAGGTGTCTGGCAAGTGGGTCCTTAACCGGCGGGCAGGACAGCAAAGCAGCAGCGCCTTTATCTTTGCAGTCATAATTATTATGCTTGAAAGGTTTGAGTCGAGGAAGGTTGATTTGGCTTACATGAAACACCGTGACTGCTGCAGCTGTTGAAACACGACGGTTGTACATGCGCGACCCCAAAAGCAAGCGCCAATTTCAAGTATATCTGTTACCTGGTGAATGTCACTCAATGAAGTGTATGCAAATTCGGAGCATAGGCTCGCAAAATATGATCGCCTCTTCTTCAGTTATAAAGAATATGTGGTTACAATTTCCCTAGAAGGAATACGACTGTAGATTGGCATACGATCCATCGCATCCCCTTAGTATTTGAAAAATGAAAAATGAACGGAAAGGCCGCAAAGGACAGGACTCGAGGAGTATATATTGTGGCACCCTGACTATGTGAGAGTTCAAACAGCGACGGCGAAAAAAAAAAAAAAACTGTCTGGGTGTCGATAATGTCGAGCTGCCCCATCATTTTCCCCCCCCCCCCCCCCCCCTTATTCACATGGTGTGGCATCTAGTGACTTCTTTCTTTTCCCATACATCAAAGAACTACGAAAGTTTCAGTCAATAAGCCATTAAAGCTGTTTACTCAGGGGTTCTGTCAGTGCCAATTTCACACTGGTGGAATGCTCCAATTCTTAGTTTACAAAGATGAAACTGCGCTTGGTATTCAAAGAGGAGAGCTCTAAGAACCAGAAGCTGTGAAAAAATAATATCGTTATTCTTTCTGTTGGAATGTGGAAACTTTCCTATTGACTCCCTCCTATGCAGAATAGCTGTGAACCGAGGGTTCAGTCAGGAATGCTGTTTCAACGCCTAGTATTCTGTATATGCATGCAACTAGTCTTGTTCCTCAGCATAGCAGTGTGAAAGCATGTGGTGTTTTCAAAATGAGGGCCATACGAAATAAGTGGATGAAGGCTAGAGCTAGAACCACTCTGTGTTTCTGACATTTTGTTAGTGCTCTTTTATTTCCTCATTTGAACATTAATTTTGACTTCCGCTGATCAGAGAACATTGTCCGACTTCAGAGTACGCGTATCTCATCTTGAAAAATGAAACTTACTATGAATTGAATCTGAGACGAGATATCACAAGGCCTTTAATTATTTATAACATGCATTTTGTTAATTGCCAGGCTGAATAATTTACCACCATTTAGCACAAAATTACATTGCAGTGTAATCGATTGCATAGATGATGATACGAGAGATTAGCACTCGAAATTTAATTTCAGTACAAAAAAATTAATCTTAACAAATGCCAACAATATTGTGAATCCCATATACAGAACGAACTTGTTTGTTCTGTAAATTTATTTTATCCCCCCTCAAGCACTTATATTATCATCCTATATGTTCACAGATACTAGTAGGACTGCATGCATTTATATATTTATAATGTACTGTTATAGAAATAGGCATGCTGCTTTTTACATCCTACGATTTGTTTTATTCAGTAGTTTAATGTTCATAGATTCTAAAATTATTTACAGTGAAACAGTCTGATAGTTGAAATACGACAGTAATCAACCGTATTTCTTTGTTTACAACATTAAAATGATTTATAAGTATTTATAATCTCGTTTGTCGATAACATTTTGATTACAGGGTTAATTCAGCCAAACCTGTAACCCATAGTGTGACTGTATTCACTGTATGCTTGTATACTGCGTGACAAATAATGATTATCCTTACTCGCAAAACAACAAGCCATGCCTTTAACGAGAACGATAACAACCGTTGACGTTAAGATGAGCGTAACTGCAAACCAAGCGATTGAGCAGACATACAGGTTATGCTCACTGCTGGCGGGAGCGGAGTTGTGTTCCCCTACGCCAGCCTACATTCTCTATGCTTTCACAGTAATGCAGTTTTCACAGCTATTGCTTTTCAAACCATAATTACGCTGCGATTGCCTGTTGAAAAAAAAAATGTCTCCGCATGTTTAACGTTTCAGTTCACCCATGTTGTTCCCTAATAATAATGGTAAGGTTTCTCTCTAAAATTAGAGAAATGAGATGCATGTTCATAAACCAGTTCTTCACGCAAAGTGTCTTCCTTTTACCAACATTTTACTCAAACTATGACTAAAATAATTATGGTGTTTTTATTTTTTAAAAATGAAAAGAAAAAAGAAACAAAGAACATGATTGTTGTTCCTTGATTATATGCTCGCTAACCATCCCAAATCGGGCTTGTTATTCATGAGAAGCAGAACGTCCAGAGATGAAGTTTCATTTAGATTACAAGATGTATTGAGAAAATTCATTTAAAAATAAATAAATAAACAAAAAGTGATTTCTATGGCTACAATTAAGTTTTGGCCTTATAGGTACATTTTCAAGTCTGTTCACCTATTAAGCTTAAATCAGTTTAATTTCTGGTTCAAAAGTGAATGAGTCACTATAGCTTATTCGAACCAACAGAATATCCTCTTCTCCTTTACCTATAATGCCTCTTAGGAGTCACTTGAAAGGTATTGTATTTGTTTAGTAAAAGAAACATAGTTACAGAGCTAATGCCATGTACTGTTTTCCCTCACAGAGACGTGAGATGCAGGCAGAGAGGAATAAGGAATACAATGAAATGCTGCGCCAGAAAGCCGGAGTAAGTATCACGACATCTCTTCATCCTTAATCAGCCTGTTTTATGTAAACCTTTCATGGCGAATTTTTGATGTGAATAAATATCTTAAGGCTGGCATAGCAAAGGAAGCACTAAAACTGAGACTGCAGCAGTATCCATTAACAGATCACTCTTTGGACCATGAGTCTGATGAAATGACATTCACTTTTTAAGTGCGAAGTCAAATTTACAATGTGGAATTTGAAGAAATATTTGGTCCAAATAAAGGAAACATGGTATAACTGCAGTCTTTGTGCTTTTTGCAGGTTTCATATTAAAATATAGGCTCCCTGTTGACTAACAAAAAAAAAGAGAGAGAGATGGAGAGAAATGTGTGTTTCAGTCTTGATCATCCGACGGATATGCCGGGGTGAGTTCAGTGTCATAGAATCTGTGATCATGTGATAAACGCTCTTGTTTGTTATCTGCAGAGGAAACCACCTGCGGCCCCCAAGCAAGGCTGGGGCACGCCCACTTATGAAGAAATGCTGGACAAGAAACGAGCTCAAGAATCCAACTATAGGTAAGCAGTTTTGTCCTTATCAAACCAAATTGAATCTCATAACAATCTTTTGAAAATGACTCTCAGGGAGGACACTCCAATGTAAATGAGTGAAGCCCACTTTCATGCTTAACACTTTGCATGCCAAGAGCAATACTAAAGGTTTCTGAAATTTGTAAAAGTGCACCAAGAAATGAAAATATCTGTTTCAAGGACCTCCATATTTGTATCTTTTGAGGTAAACTATTAGAATCTTCCCTAACTCTATTTTTCAACCTGAAGTTTACAGACACCATGAACAGTCTTCAGATGTGTCATAATGTCTTGGCATGGAAAGTGTTAAAGGCTGTGCCATTTTGCTATGCCTAGCGTCCTTTACGACGGACAGACTTGATCACTATTCTGATCTAGTAAATCTTTTAGTTATAATTATGATCAGGTCAAGGATATGATAGATAGATAGATAGATAGATAGATAGATAGATAGATAGATAGATA
>JBCAUA010049807.1:0-11665 GCA_038406235.1 Peronia verruculata
AATTCCCAAATTCCAAATTTCTACCCACAAAATTTCTCAGCAAAAATTGGCAGCTTCTAAAAAGCCGAGATAATCCTGTCTCTTAGGCTTCAGAAAAAAAAAATGTTGTAGGAAAGATACTTAACACACAATTTTCCTCAGCCCCCCCCCCCCCCCATGTGTACAACGGGTACCTGATGTATATCGGGGGGAGGTACAGTGGCGCTGCACTGCGACGACTTGATCTGAAATGACCAAGCCAATTTCCACTCTGGGGGTCAAGTGATGGTACTTTTCCTTTCCTTTACTTACAAAAAAACCCAAAAAACATAAAGGCAACTGGGCACTGGACATAATTAAATAATAACTACCGAGCGAGTCCAGATTAAAAAAAAATAATAATAATAAATAATAAAAAAAGAAACAAACAAAAAGAAAAACAGAATGTCCCAACTGAGATAGGCATGGAAAAAAAATACACCTAATATGCATAATACCTTACAGTGAAGGAAAAATACACTCAAAGAAAAAGTTAAATGAAGCAAAATAAAAGAAAACAAAACAAAAAATAGGGGAAATAAACAGCGGGGAATTACATGCTGAAAGGGGGGGGGGGGGGAAACAGAAAGAAAGAAAGAATCACAGAATGTCACCATAATGAATGAAAGACTAAAAAAAAAAAAAAGAAAAAAATGGAGAGAAAAAAAATTGGTCACATGCAAATACAGATTAACAACTATAACAAAAAGAAAAAAAAAAGACAACAGAGAGACTAGCATTTATGAAGACAGCTCATTCATAAGAAAAGCATTGCGTAATTGAGGGAGGGAGAGAGAGAGAGAGAGAGCAATAGGTGAAGGGGAATCGATGGGATACAAACAAAACACGAACGCACACATGAAAGACAGCACACAGAGAGTAACTCATTCATAAGAAACACTGTACTCTCAGTTCTGAATAAAATAAAGAGTTGATAAATAGATGAATAAATAAATGAATAAATAAATAAATAAATAAATAATACGTGGATAAATAGATTAAATAATGTTAATAAAACATAGTTAACATATAAAAAAGTAAACCATGTAAATTAATAACTAAATAAGAAAGGAGTAACTAAAAACACAAAGAAATAAATCGTTAAAACAATAAATGATTATATATAAGTGATAAATAATTGAAGTAAACAAGGGATAAAAAATAAAAGCGAAATAAACAAATAGATAATACATAATTAACAAATAATACAGAAATACAGAACTAAATACTCAACTAAGAATGAATGGATAAATAAATGAGTAAATAAATAAAAATTGCAGGCTGAAAAAAAAAAAAAAAGATATGGGAAAGAATTCGTAATCAAGTTTTTATTATTATTTTTTGTTTTTGTTGTTTAAGGGTGCACTCCCACCAGGGAATACAGGATCACGGGAGTTGAAGAAAGCTTTTTCATAAATCAAAACCAAACTATAAGAAAACAACGATATAATGAGTTACAGGAGCAAAAACAGTTATTAAAAAAATAATAAAAAATAGGCCTACATAAAAGACGAAATATTCGTAAGAAGAATTCTATACACACAACAGGGAACTTTGGAACGAGGCAATTAGGATAATTCGTTTAAAATCAAAGCCAAAATGGAAAAGAAAAACACAAAGTAAATGTAGGAACAAAAGCAAATAAAAAATAAACAGAAAACAACAGCAGAGAAACATCACATCAAAGCAACAGAAAACACAAAAGCAGGTAGAAATGGAGAAAGGTCACACAAAAGATAAAATAGGGGCCTATTCATGAAAAGAGTTTATGATACATTTTGGGCAGAAAAATTACATTCATTGTAAAAGTTGTGTTGTTACAGGAAAAAAGTTGGACGTGGAAGTTGACGGTAGTTTCACTGAATTGATAAACGATAACAACAACAATAAAAAGTAAACAAAAACAATTGCATGCACAGCATAAACGCACGCCCCCCCCCCCCCACACACACAGAAATTATGAAGAAAAGGCGAAATAGTCATTATGAAAGGCAGAGTTTGTGTTGTCTGTTTTGGGGTTTAACGGCGTATCAGTATGGTCACGGCTATGTTGTGCCAAACACGGTAAGATACGTTTTTACTAGAGGAAAGAGAGCGGGACAGAAGACAGGAGCAAGGAGAGAGAGAGAGAGAGAGAGAGAAGAGATGTCACCCTTGGAATGTCGAGGATGGTATTCCATGGGAGACAGCCCGTCGATTGCGGACCTTTACTGCCTGCAGGTGGGAGCAGAGAAAATACTTATATTCCCAGGCCCCCTGCAGATGGGGAGGGGAGAGCCTGATTCCTCAGCAGGGAATTGTGCAAATGGCAGTGTAACATGGCCCAATAAAATTAACCCTACAAGTGTTGAAAGGCCAATCTGATCAAAGCATTGCTCATCCAAACTTTACCGTGGAATATCTTTCCAACTCAACATATAACAAGTAACATAATACCTGTCTTATAGTTGCCACCTAGACCTAACTTGACATCTCGTGATCATAAATAAGCAAAATTATAGCAGAGGCCGAACAGACTGTTAGAGTTAAGCAAACATACAATAGAACAAAGATAACATACAACAAACACATCTATGAATGCACAGACATAGAACAAACTTCATTATCCGGAGATGTTGGATCTTTATTGGAATAAGTAAAACTCAGAGATAAGAACATCCTCTAATTTCTCTCGTTTTGTTAGTTTGTTCAGTTGTCTGTTTGCTAAGTTTCTGTCTTTTGTTTGTTTGTTTGTTTGTCTGTTTTCTAAGTTTCTGTCTTTTGTTTGTTTGTTTGTTTGTCTGTTTTCTAAGTTTCTGTCTTTTGTTTGTTTGTTTGTCTGTTTGCTAAGTTTCTGTCTTTTGTTTGTTTGTTTGTCTGTTTTCTAAGTTTCTGTCTTTTATTTGTTTGTTTGTCTGTTTTCTAAGTTTCTGTCTTTTGTTTGTTTGTTTGTCTGTTTGCTAAGTTTCTGTCTTTTATTTTTTTGTCTGTTTTCTAATTTTCTGTCGGTTTGAATGTTTATTTTTTGTCTGTTTTCTAATTTTCTGTCGCCTTGTTTGTTTATTTAATGTCTGTTTTCTAATTTTCTGTAGTTTTGTTTGTTTATTTTCTTGTGTGTTCGTTTATTTACGTTCTTGTTTATCAATGTGTTTGCCGGTGTTTTCTTGTGGTTGTTTATTTCATATATAACTTTTTTGTTTGACTTTCTTGCATTTTCGTATATGTGTGTGTGTGTGTGTGTTTGTGTGTGTGTGTGTGTGTGATTGTTTGATTTCCAAGCTATCCATCGAGAATGATTGAAAAAGAGGGAGAGGGAGAGAGGTAAAGAAAGTGATAGAAGGAGGAAGAGAGAGCAAAGAAAATGAAGAGTAGGAATGAATAAAGTGTACAGCGTTGAGTTAGAAAACTAGTGACTTAAGAGACTGTAGGAGAGAAAGAGGGAAAGAGAGAGAGGAAATGAATAAGAAAGAAGGCGAAAAAACACAGAGAAAAGGAGACAGTGAAATTTTCAAACAAGAAAACAAAGAGAGAGAGAGAGAGAGGGGGGGGAGGGGGGAATTTGAATGAAAATGAAAGAGAGAAACAAGAAAACAGAGGACGAAATAAGAAGGAAAATCAAAAACTAGTCGAGTTCCAAACTTTCAGTGAGAAATGAGGAACGAGAGAAATAAAAGGTGATTATTGAAAAAGGAAAAGGGAAGAAGGAAAAGAGTGGCAGAGAGAGAGAAACAAAAACTATCCAGAAATAGAGATGGATGGATGGATGGATGGATGGATGGATGGATGAATGGATGGATGGATGGATGGATGGATGGATGGATGAATGGATGAATGGATGGATGGATGGATGGATGGACGGGTAGATGGATGGATGGATGGGTAAAATAGATGGATGGATGGGTGACAGGGCTGAATAACGCAGGGAGAGACGATGGGCAAAATCAACCCTTGAACATCACTGCCTGGCGACTTCCGAATACTGTGTTCCTATATATATTCCCCCTATGATAGTAAAAAAAAAATAGCTTTGTTTGTTATGTTTCCGTGTGATTTGAAAGGCCCGGCACTGGCTGTGTATGGAGGTTGGGAGGAGGGGGGGGGGGGGCGAGAGAGAAACAATTAAGGAAGTAATTTAAACTATTAGATATCACAGAACCGGTACGCTTTCTTGGCCATATCTTTCTATTTCCAACGACCATCTGAGGCACGAACACACTTGATTGTTCCTTACATATATGAACGTGTGTCTTTCATTACACTGCGTATAGGGCTTAAATATTACCAAAATATGGACATTATGCATTCTTAAAATTTTGATAATATATCATTTCAAATATTATGATTGAAAAATATCTTCATAATGTTCACATGATCACAGCAGTTTTAACCCCCAGCATTGTTGATTATATTAGATTGGGAAAAAACAACATATTACTTTTGGCGTTGACAAAAAAAAAAAATCATTTTCTTTTTTCGTGATGACTCTGGAAGGAACTAGAATTTTCATCAACAGCTCAACATACTAGTCAGACTAATTTTACTTTGGACATGTAAAGTAAAAGGGTCTGGAACTATTAATAACTTTACATGTCCTATATCAAGTGGTCGGGATAACCTCCATCAGGAGGTTGGAAGACGTATATAGAACGTAACGTATATCAAGTATAAGGAAGAAATTATACAAGCTGGCAGGTTGAAAGTGTAAGCCTTGAGCATGAGGTGAAACGTATTGAGGCGAAGATACCGACATGCTTTGTCCATTACCCCGGATGGATACTCCCAGAGGGCTTTGTGGTGACCCGGAAGTAGTCTGCAGAGCAAGTAAAACAGTGACCCGGAAGTCAGTAGCGACCTGGTCCTAACGATGGCTACTCTACCATGACAAGGAACTAGCTAGGCCGTTCCTATCTTAAAGAAATTAGTTTATATGAGTCTGAGAAAAGTCTTTGTTTAGTCCCTGTGGTCAATAAATGAATCATTTCTCATTTTTTTCTTCTGTTTAGCACACAATTTGCATTAGTTTGAAGCCAGCCATTTTGACACATTCTTAAAAAACATAAAGTATTTATGAAGTAATTAGTTGGTGGGTGGGTGGATGGATGAATGGATGGGTGAATGGATGGATGGATGAATAGATGGATGAATGAATAGATGGATGGATGGATAGATGGATGGATGGATGGATATATGGATGGATGGATGGATGGATGGATGGATGGATGGATGGATGGATGGTTGAAAAAAGAATGAAGGGAGGAAATGAAGAATTGATGAATGGATGGATGGATTTAACCAAATGTCTTTAACAAGAATTCCGTTGAAAACTCACACTCTGTCTTTCTTAATCTTCGTTCTTCTTGTGACAAGAAGGCTCACAATAGGAAGTAAATTATGATGCTGAGCTTAATAGAAGGGCGGATTAGACAAGAGTGATTTCTTTCTATTCACAGAAATGTTTGTGAATATGAAAAGTCTTGGCGATTGTGAAAACATATCCCTGCCTAGTTTTAATAGCATGTAGAGCTGAAGGTGATTCTCCCAGTATTTAACAACAAAGCTGTAATGATTGAAACAGCTCTGATTGGAACAAAAGTACAGTGAAACTCCATTCTTTTAGACTGTTGTTTTTTGCCTTCGAATTTTCCCTCACCTACCATATATTATATTATTCATTTCATCCAGTCATTGAAGTTCATAATTCCTTTCAAATAGAGCGATTAAACCTCGAAATACTTGGGCTTACTTAAATGAAACTCATATTCTTTGATGATAAGGACGAAAGCTTAAAATCATATCATTCTCAACATTTATTGAAGCAGTTGTAGTAATTGATGCCTTGGTCATTTTCGCTAGACCGGAAGAAAGCCAAAGACTAAAGGATTTGGTGCCTTACTTACTGTCTTGGAAATCTTTTCTGGCATTCTTTGATTGAAAGCTCGTGTATCACTACACAAAATTAGTATCTTGATCCTATAACTAAGAAAAAATAGAAGCAAACAAAACAAACTCTCTGAATTTATTGGTTATCTTTTCAGTTTCTCAATCCTAAGACAGCAGAATGGGAGATTATCTGCCCTTTCCAAAATAGGGATTTATGTAAAGGGAGATCATTTTGACCAGACTTTTACTTCCCTTTGCCAGACAAAAGAGGTGTTGACCAAGCAGTGTAAGGAGGAAAAATCTTTTTCCTGCTTGCCATTCGAAAGACTGGTGGCTGAAACATTTGATAAAATTATAACAATAAAAAGAAAACATTCTCTTTACATCCAAATTTGTTTAGAATTTTTCATGGCGTATGTTTCAAGTAAAGGGCACAAAACACTGCTTGTTCAATCCCTCTTTTCTCTGGTGAAGGGAAGTAATAGGCCTGAGCACAACGATCTCCCATTATCACAGCTTTAAAGTGCCAGCATGGTTTGGTTAAAAGAAATAATCTGGGTTATAATAAAAAAATGGAATTTGGATTTCCCCGACAGCTGCCGTCTCCGCCCACTCTTCCTCCACCTTTTTAAATTGTGTGACCTACATACTGGAACTCTAAAAGGTATTTGCTTTTACATGAGGGGGCTAGACATCAGGCTTGCCTACTGAAGAACCCAGGGAACTGTTGAATCAGTGGGGGAAAAATGCAGGCAGGTTCTAAATCGATCCTCCTATTTCCAAGTAGGATCTGTATAATGTTTTGCAACTCGGAAATTTCAAAGGCTCAGCTGGAGTGGTGTGTTAGCTCATTGGTTTGTGCTGCGACCTTTGGAAGCAGACGTCGGTGGTTCGAATCGCAACGTCGCATATTGTATCCTTAAGAAAGATACTTAACACGCAGTTTTCCTCAGCCCACCCATCTGTATTCCGTATTAAGATTCGGTCCCTTTCGGCGTGCCCCTGAGGGCTGTGCCATATCGGGATATACACCCATCTGTGGTTATGGTTTTCATAAGCTTTTCAACCCCCCTGTAGTGGTGGTTATCTCAGCTGTCCACAACCGTGGTAAAAAAATAATATAACACAATAGTTATGTGACAACGTCATTATGTTGTCCCCAACCTGTTGTCCCCAACCATCTGTAAAACGGGTGCCTGCTTTATATAGGGGGAAGTACATTGGCGCTGCACTGCGTTTATCGAGATAACCTCCATCCAGGAGGTTGAAAGTCCAAGCCCTGAACCCGCGGATTATAACCCGGGGCAGGCATTTAACAGAACCTGCTGCACTGCGGCGACGCGGTCCCGAGGTGGCCAAGCCATTTTCCCGTTTTGGGGGTCAAAGGATGGTCCGTTTACTTTTTTACTTTTAGAGTTGTACAGGGGCTGGTGGCGTGGAGATTAAGTGTTTATTTTTTTCTATATGAGTATTTCTGATTAAGTTTTAAACATAATATTAGCATTTCAAGCTGTTCAATTGTCTTTTACGTTCTGTTGCCAAAATGTTAGAACTGTTATCAATTACAAAGATTTTGAGACGGGTTGTCGCTTACATCAAAATTAGTGGCAATGTTGTTATTTAAGGCGAGAGAGGAGACAGGAAAAATAACAGAAAAGAATAGCAGATTGTGAAGGAGACAGTAATGATTGCGAAAGTATAAAACAAAATACAAACTTTAAAAGTGGAGAAAAGTGAGAAAAAGGGAATAACAGAAAATGACAAAAAAGAGAAATGAATAAATATATAATAAAATATACATAAACTGATTATAAATTAATAGATAGATAGACATATAGACAAATAACAAATGAATAACGAAAAAAGAAAGAAAGGAAGAAAGAAAGAAAGAAAGAAAGGAAGAAAGAAAGGAAGAAAGAAAGAAAGAAAGAAAGAAAAAAGAAAGAAAGGAAGAAAGAAAGAAAGAAAGAAAGAAAGGAAGAAAGAAAGAAAGAAAGAAAGAAAGAAATAAAGAAAGAAAGAAAGAAAGAAAGAAAGAAAGAAAGGAAGAAAGAAAGAAAGAAACAAAGAAAGAAAGAACAACAACACAGACAAAAAAAGAACAACAACTACAACAACAGAAACCAGGGAAAATACATGAATTTAAAAAAACGCTGATGAGACAAGACCCAAGTAGAAAAATGAAAATCATAAAGAAAAATAATCTGACGGATTTAGAAAAATGAATCACAAGAGACGATGAAAAGAAGGAAATAGAAGAAAAAAGGGAGGGCGGCGGAAGAGAGATGAGGAGCAGTCAATGAATGAAAGAAGAGAAAGTGGAGGAACAATAGAAAAGAAAACTAAGGAACGGTTGTTAAACTGGCAGCTCAAGTGATGAAAGGAAAGAGCGAATTAGAGGGATGACCGGGGGGGGGGAGGGATAAAACAATGACAAATTTAATGAGAATCGGAAGATAAGGAAAGGATTTAAACGAAAGGCTTAAAAAAAGGGGTTAAAAAAAAAAGCGTATCATAGATCCAATATCTTAAGTGGCTTGGATCCGCTGCTTTATCCAAGCCAAAAGCTGGAACAATCCGGACTGTTGTTGGATTTCAGGTGAGAGGAGGTCATTTCAGATCTCTTGATCCAGGCATGTAGCTGCTCATTCTCAACGATGAGGATCATCAGTGGATTATTTGTGTAAAATACATCATAGAAAATAAGCTACAATGCAGGATTATACTTGATAACGTTTTGCAGAGCTTTTGTGGAGCTTGTAGGATTCTAAAGATGTGAAAATTGATTTTGTTACCTGATGTATTGAAATCCAATATATCTGTAGAAAGGTACATGTTACATAAATAATAAATATTATGATTACGATTATGATCATTATTATCAGAAAACGAGGAGGAAGAAGAATTGAGTGCAATGCCTCTAGGAGCTGAAGAGAAAAGTAAAGCAACTACATGTACAATAAAATATAAGAAAAACCTGGTTACAAATACAGGCCATGACGCACACACGCACACACACACACACGCACACACATACACACACACACATACATATACACCACAAAAAGAAAAGAGATTATGGTGTCAGATAGAGATTTAACAGATATGTATTGAAATTATTTTTAAAATTTTCTACAGATTTTTAGGGCTCTCAGTACGTTTGGAAGAGAGTTCCACTCGGTTGGAACTTAGTTGCTGAATGCTTTTTCTCCAGTTTGTTCTTGGAGAAGGTAGCGTACCTAGCAGTGCTTTATCACTCAAATGCATAATTATAAACACTGCATGTGTGTCTCTACATATTATGTGTGCTTGTATGTATTTATCTTTAAACACGTGTTTAGTTCTTGTTTCATAAAATCATAGTCATTTGTAGGAGCAAATTGCAGGGATCTCGTGGCCGACGGGTTAACCGTCTGCTCTTCTGCGAAAAACTTAAGTCTCGGGTTCAAACCTACCTAGAGACAGGAAAGATTAGACTTGTTTCAAACACTCAACTTTCCTCTAGGTACTTGGGTAGGGAAATCCGACATCTAGCCTTTCCAGAAAAGACGCAAGTATTTCTGAGGTCCCGTGTGTGTATTGCACTCGTAAAAGAAGCTATGCAGATAAAAAATGGTTCAAGGGTGGATGGAAACGCTGCTGTCCCAGTTAAAGTTCCAAATTCCTAATCTCTATGCACTAACATTTTACTCACCCAAAGCGGACAATCACCTGAATTCCAGATGGTCCTACTTTCTCAGGATCGGAAGACTACATATACAATGAAATAAATCTACAAACAACAAAACCCATAAAATACTTATGAACTCGAAAATGCTGAACACATCCATATGAAATTTACAACGCAATATTGTTGTTTAAAGATCTGTGTTTCTACTTATGTAAAGCAGAGGAAATGTTATTATTTTATTATGTTTTTGTGTTTTGTTCTTTTTTTTAAGAAAAAAAATGATAATCATTGAATAGTAAACTCGCGAGAGTGTTTGATCCAAATTGCACGTTCGGTAGAATGAATCGCTCAAAAAAACTAAATACGTTTTCTTTGAGTGGCATTCAGTTTAATCATCACAATACTAAGATCGAGGTGCGCAGTCTTGCCTCACACTCTACCCCTCCGGACACTGTCGGGTTGTTCTTTAAATTATTTCCGATGAAAACCGTAAGGTCCGCTCTAGTATAGAGATGACTCACGAATTAATGAATATCTGCACTTGTGGAGGTGTATCTTTAAATACAGTCGGTATAAAAAAAGGAAAGAAACCTAACAGGAAATATAACGTAGGGCCACACATCCCATGATTTGCATCCATTGAGAAACATCCCAGCTTGATTTATTAGTCAAGAGAAGCTTTCACACCGAGGTGTTACTTCCCCTGAATGCATTCCCTCCCTTGGCACTGACCCCAGGATATAAATGGACATTATATGAGATTTGTCTCATGCAAACGAAGGTTACGGGGAAAGCGATGGACATTGGGGGCATTCATTCAGAAGAATGATGTTGAGTACTAGCATTAAGTGCCTCAGTTAAAAACAGGTTATGCATACTTTTAGCACCGAGGCCGTATTGGTCGTCGGAAAATGCAGTGGTATTTAAGAATACTTGGTTTTAACACTTTCAATACTCATGTCTTTCTCAGACAAGATATGTCAAGGTTAGAAAATAATTGTCATCCTCAACTATCAATTTCTCCCAGTTTCCTGAAGAATCCATGCCAGCACATTATTACTTCAAGACAGAACAATACTGTTTCTCTGTGTTAGATGGTTAATGTTCGGTATGGAAAAAGTAAAATAAAAAATCCTAAAAGAGCATAAAAACTGTTATTCCGTTTATTTCAGTTTTTAACCGGATTCGACTAGGATCTCAACATGAAAACCTAATAGATTTACTAGTACAGTTTCAGTGTGAAGAAGCATTTCATTTGAATACGGGAAAATGTCCGTCTAAATAAATTAGTCTTCCTCTCCTTCTCTTTTCTCTTCCTTGTATGCCTTCCACTCTTTTTGTGCTCCCCCACAGCTTTCTTTCTTTCTCAGTCTTTCTCTCTATTTCATTCACTTTGTCTTGTTGAAGTATAGACTGATGATGGATGGATGGATGGATGGATAAATGAATGGATAGATAGATGGATGGATGGATGGATGGATGGATGGATGGATGGATGGATGAATGAATGGATGGATGGGTGGGTGGATGAATGAATGGATGCATGGATAGATTGATGGACGGATTAAGATATAGCTGGATGGATGAATAGATAGTTGAATGGCTGGATGGATAGATGGATGGATGGATGGATGGATGGATAAATGAATGGATAGTTAGATGGATGAATGGATGGATGGATGGATGGATGGATAAATGGATGGATGGATAAATGGATGGATGGATGGAAGGAAATATAAGATATATATGGACTCAGAAATCTGAGAACCTTTTACACTGACAAGATTCTGAGTAAATAGTTCAATATCCCAAACACACTGAAAGTTCAAATTTCATATAGTCAGATTGATGTAAGTAAAATCAACACTCTTGAGAGCCAGACTCCAGACAATCTCTGAATTTTATGTTTGCTGTATTGTGTATCTTTCAATTTCAGGTAAATCCTCAACAGCCGCGGTATTAATCTGGACTTTGGAATATAAACGACGGGTTTGCCACTGTTGTAAGATAATCCCGGACATAGGAGAGAAAGGTCTCTAACATGATTATCTATCTATCTATCTATCTATCTATCTATCTATCTATCTATCTATCTATCTATCTATCTATCTATCTATC
>JBCAUA010049827.1:0-11664 GCA_038406235.1 Peronia verruculata
CTACACTATCAATAAGAGGTCAAAGAATAAAAATATCGCTAGAACGCAAAATCGACAATTTTGACCCACAACATCGACTTTCACTGCCGACCTTGGCCTTAATTCCCACTTCGTTCAGCGTTGATCTGATCCATTGGCCAAGCATGTCTCCTATACTGCCTTGTGAGGTGGTTTGAAACTCAGAAGAAGCTGTTGCTCCCCATTTCTTCAACAAACAGTTCTTTCCAAATAAGCCTTTAGGTATACATTAATACATTACGTAGGGTCCTATCAAACCTGGGGATTACAATCGCTGGTGAATGTTGATTCATCTTCGAAATTTTCGTGACCTCCCCAATGGAGCTTCGCATTTCGTCTTAAAAAATTTGAATGTTTCTGATATCTAGGTGCACAATTGTGTGTCCTCCTCTGGCTGACAGTAGCATAGGCAACATGGCAACTTTCAATGTTAAATGTTTTAAGAATATCTGTCTTGGGGGACTCCAGTGCTTAAGAAATTTCAACACTGTTTCTGGATTCTATGTTACTGTACATCTAGGTAATGAAGGTCTCTTGTGAAACACACCTTTCATAAAACGTTTAACCATGCTATGTTCTCCTATATTGTTATCACTCAAGTTTGAAATTGCACTTCAAGCACAAATTATGCTACTGTAACTCAATCCCTTACTGTAAAAACTAGCTGAAATTAAGTAATCGCACAATTTACACATGAAAAGTATCCACATTTCTCAAGTTACACCATTCAATCCATCTTGAAATAAATACTCAGTACCGGTACTGTTTAGCTGTCCCTTGTCTCCAAGAACTCATTAAAATGTCCACTGTTTCTTTAGATGCCCTCTGTCTTTCAAACCTTTTGCTGATAACCTGCATGCTATCAGTTTTAGTTCCTTTGCTAAAGGATGAGTCCTTCTCCAGTCTTCTGGATACTCCAGTGTGTTCTTTCTTTGAGAAATCTCCAGAAGTTCTTCTACAATCAGTTTCAAAAGTTTGGTCCACTAAGGTTGGGTTGTCCACACAGGCACAATTATGCATATTTCTCCTCTGTCCTTTTCCACTTTTTTGAGAACTCTTGAAATAATGCTAAATGGAGGAAAATAGTAACCATATAGATGTTTCCAGTCTAGGTGAAAAGCATTACAGAAAATAGTGTATGGATCTGGTTTCCATGCTACATAGGGTAAAACATTATAGTTTAATCTTGAGGCAAATAAATCTATATCACAGGGTCCCCACTTTTCCTTGATCTCATTAAATATGTCTATATTCAACATCCACTCAGTTTCACATATTTCTTGATTCAAAAGCAGATGTCGAGTTTTCGGCTTCTGGAATATGAGGTCGTGAGAAAAAGATCCTGTTCTAAGGCAGTGATCCAAATTTCTCTCGTTACAACATTTAGATTTTCCTTCCTGCTTCCCATCTTATTAATGCACTGGGACAGTGTTATCGCTGAAAATGTGACTGTTTCCAAGTTTTTACAAAAACAGAAGTCCCATTTTAACTACTTTGAGCTCTAACACATTTATGTGTAAGCTCCTCTCTTGTTCATTCCATGCCCCTCCTGTTCTCTGTCTTTTACAAACAGCTCCCCAGCGCCAGAGACTGGCATCAGTAATGGTTTTTGCAAATTCTTTGCTGTCGGATGTCTTTAGGGTAATTCCCTTCATTTGTTGTCCACCATTCTAAATCACTTTTGACTGTGTCTAACAATTCAATCCAAGCTTCATAATTTCCTTTTTCTTCCTGAAGCTTCTTGTTTCTGAAGTTTTCAATTCTTTTAAAAACACAGAAGCGTATGTATTCTTCGGAGACACTGCTATAAGTTTTCCAATGATCACTGATAACTCCCTTATTGAAAGTCTCGCTTGCTGTAAAAAACTCTTTACAATTTTTTTAATATGAATGTTTTTCTTGTCTGTAGGGTTAACTACCATATTTTGTGAATCAATAATGAACCCCAGAAACTCAATTTTTAGTTGGAACCAAGACTTACTTTTCTGTATTAACTGTAAACCCCAGACTATCTCATAATTGTGAAGTATCTCATACAATGCTCTGACATTTGAAGAAGTCATCTCCTCAAAGCAGAAAATCATCCAGGTATGCAGATATAATATGTCCTGATGATCTCAAAACTCCCAAAGGTACCTTCAACATTTATATAAAAATTCTTGGAGAATCTTTATAGCCTTTTGGCAGACAATTAAACTCACACTTTTTCCCTTCAAATCAAAACCTGAAATATCTTTTTAAGTCTTCATCTACAGCTACCAAAAAAATAAGCATCTTTCAGATCACTCTTTGAGAAATAGGCATTCTAGTGTACCAGTTAAGAGGAGAAGTCATAGATTCCATCTTGAAATGGTTTTTTGTCCAGCAGATCATTGAATTTTTTTTCTTCAGGTTAAGGATCGTTCTCATTGAGAACTGGTCTGAGAAAGATATTGGAGACCACCTGATCTTTACATTCTTGACTAACTTCTGAAATTATTCCTTTCTTTAAGAATGTCTCAATCTCTTTGTGTTATCAAAAAGTTTCCCTCTCTAGAAAAACGTGATTCTCTTTTTTCCCTAGGTTTTGAATATAGAGTCAGTTCATATGTAATTTCCACTCCTTTTACATATCCTGAAATCTACTCATCTGAGGTAGACCTAATTAGTACCCAAATCTCCAAATTGAATTTAATCTTTCCTCCCACAAAATTCTCATTTTTATTCTTTAGATCAGGTATATTATTCCATACCTTTGACTTTATTTCTTTCCGTCTTTCCCCCACATCCATGAGTGTTTGACGCTGTGTTTCATTCTGTCTTTTGTGTCTTTCCAAGTTCTTTTGTCTTGCCAGTTTGACTTCTGATATGAACTGAATATCTGGCTTTGATCCATTTGGTTCCCCTTCACTTTTTTTTAATTCCTGCTCAGCTGTTGTGTAATCTTACTGGACCTTCTTATTTCTTCCACCTTCTGTGTCAGGTTTTCACCAAACAGAAACGCCAAGGATTCCTCTTTCCCTGTCATCTGCCTTCTTGTACACAAGGGTTTGTATTAATCTCTCAAATTGTCCTTAATTCCCTCTTTTCTCCTAACAGACAATTCATTGACACACACAGTTGTCATTTTTATAATGTCCTCTGTGACTACCTCACATTGTTTAATATTAATAGATTTCCCTTCTTTTCTCGTCTTTCTTAGAACGTCCTTCAATTGGACAACTTTTCACTGCCATTAATTGAGTTCTATGAAGCTTCTCATCTTTCATCTTTTGTCTCTTCAACGTTTCCAAATTTCATAATTGGTACTTGGCACTCTTAAGTTGCTGCAGTTTTCAGGCATAGGGTACTTCTTCCAAATTTCCTTCCCTTTGTTCCCTTCTATAGCTTCCCTTAATCCCTGATGCACTGCCTCTGCTAGCTTCCCATTCACCTTCTTCCCTACTTTCTCCTCTTTCCCAAGTCACTGACTAAATTCTTCTGAAGGATCTTCACTAGATGAAATATTATCGTAAGTGTCAAGTCTAGACTCTGCCTCAGACTCCTGAGTCAGACTTTGTTTTATATGTTGAGCTGGAGCTAACTTTCTTCTTCTTCTTCTTCCCTTCAAGCCTCTGCTTCTTAGGAGTTTTCTCCTCTGTTGATGATTCTAAAATTGACCCCCTCCTCCGTTTAGCAGCCTTGCTTCCCTTGTCCTCTAATAAGAATGTAATAGACTTTTTTAACAACACTCTAGTTGTTTCTTTAATTTCCTCCAAATCATTAGATTCTGACCTTGATCTTGACCCAGACTTGGAACTGCAAGAACCTCTGTTCCCTCTGGGTCTAGTAGGTGTAGATTTGGATCTGGTTTGTTGGCTAGATCTATATCTAACTCATTCACATTGTTTGGTGTGTGGTTGATCTCTTACCCTATCTGAACCACCATTTCCTGAACTCCCCATAAAAGGAGATCTATTCGCAATGTGGGGCAAATCTGAGTAAATGGTGTTTTAGATTGCTCCTAGGCCCATAATCCACCCCCACTTTTTCACCTGTCATAGGAAAAAACCTTCCATGTTCTTTGTCCACAAACCGAGTTTCCCCACACAGCATTTTCCCAATGTCAAGTTGTTTCTTTTTGCCACCGTGTGACATTGTTTCTCTGTCAATTTCACACTATCTGGTAGTTAGGCTAAACCTAAGGCTAAACTAGGTCTAGCTAGACTTCGTCCACAGGCACAAACCCCTTCGGGCCTCAGACTCTAGACTTCAAATCTAGATTAGACTCTAGTCCAGTTTACACATACCACATGTAGAACACGATAGAAAAAGAATGTTCACTTGGCCTGTCACACAGAACAAAAGGCCTTTGTCTCTAAAATGATCCGCCGTGAAGGGCGAGATCTTGGGTGAAAAAAGTTACAACAAAATCACCACAGAGACCGGAGAAATCCTTCCAAATTTGTAACGAATTCACATCTCATGAAAAAACTGATGCCATGACACACATTGCTGGAAGCACATGACAATGATGCGCACGCAGGGCACTCTCTCGCTGATTTCCGAAACTTAAGGAAAGTTTCGAAGTAAAATTATATTTAAAGATTAAAATATGTCAAGGTTCAAGAATTAAAGTATTATTTTTTTTCATAAGCTCTTGAACAGGATTAACATTAAGTCATGTATGTAATTTCACCATCATTAGCTCCCAATGTTGATGATGTTTTTCTGAAATTGATGTTTGATAAAATAAATGTTTTTGAAACCTCTATTATTGCTTGGCATAAACTGACTTATTTGCTTGTTCAACTAATGCTGTCATTTGCACTTTGATTTGAAACAACCCTCACCTGCACAGTCAGGGTTGGTGAAATTTTAAGTTATTTTATTGACAGTATTCTTGATCATCAGTATAACCAAAACAGCATTTAATTCTAAATCTGTTGCAAACTTCTGCCGTTTTTGTGACAAGATCATGCTGTTTGTAGTTTCTACTAAAATTTGTGTGTGCAAAAACCAACTGAAATGCCTGATAAAGCTCTAGCACTTTCCATTGAGCGGTATTTATAGTTGATGTAATGATTAATCATTTACAATCTTCAAGTTGTCAAAATGGAGATTACATGAGAGAACAATTGCATCTTGTATTCATTGTCAAATGGAAATCATTGTCAGAACATGATGTAGCTTTGTTTTGACAATGACAGTTAAGATATTCTATTGATCACAGTCATCAATCATGATTGATATTCTTTTTTTTTTTTTTTCATGTGATTATTTTGTTGAGTCCTTTTTTTTTTTTTTTTTCATGTGATTATTTTAAGTCCTTTTTTTTTTTTTCTTCTCAGTTTTATCCAGTTTACTGGAAAGATTCTAATGAAAAGTCACATTTTTGTTTTACAAGACTATGATTTTATTCATCAACCAACATTTTAAGGTTTATGACGCAAATCATTTGACATTATTTGATCCAACATTATCCAAAACAAATACACTGATTTTAGCATTTGTTTTAATTTTTTTTTCTATCACTTTGAAAGGCTATTAGGATATCCTTTCTGATGAGGGACTGAGATGTCTTTCTCAGCTTAATTGACAGTCTTTTTACAGATTGAGTGATAAACGTGTAGTTCAAAGAAAACCATAACAAGTGACAAAGTTGTATGTAAGACCTCTGCCTCCTGCTTTACCAGTCCGACAATCTTTTGAAGTCAAGCAATCTTCTCATAAATGAAAAAGCTTTGTAAAGAATTACATCTAGTCAACGATTTACATGTATGCCCATTTTTACATTTCATGCTTTATGTCATGGAAGGGTTTCATTAAAAAGGGGAGCACTACTGTTAATCAAATTAGTACTTCATCTTGTCAACATTTTCTTTGCAGTGGAATGCACTTATATAGTTTTGTGTATGAAATGTCATATTAAACATACTTCTGAAATGAATATTCCATAATCAGCAATTCTTAAATCATTTATATTTTATGCGCATACTTGATAAGCATTATGTGTATCACAGGATGTTTTGCTCAGTAACATCAAAACCTTCCTGTAATACACACACTTTGAAACTGACTTCTGTAAGCATATGAATATATACTATTGTACCATTAATAATCATCTTTTTTTTTTTACTTTTTTTTTCTTTAAGAGATATGTCACAAACGTTTATTCCTCAGTCAAATAAAAATTTAAGTTTATTCCTTTGTCAGATCAAACATTTAGTTGTCTGTCCCCCTGTGTCATCTGATATCTCTGCTAGACAAGATGATTGCCCTCAGGTGGGGCCAGGTGGGGGAGTTTAAGCATTTCTGTTATTTCATTGTTTGGGTGGTTTTTTACTAGAACTTTCTGGGTTTGTAAACATCATGTGAATATTTTCTTTCCCATCAAAGTCTTTGTGGATTTTCAAGCATTACAATGCTGTTATTTTCATCCAGTAATTCAGGTAAAAAAAATGCTTTGTTTTTTTGCTTTGAAGGGAGATGGGTCAACACATTTTTGAAGTTTTTGCTGTGAACTAAAATTTCATAACTTTCAGAGTTTTTTGTAACATCGAAAGAAACACACATGAACTTCACCCTGTTTTGCATCAGTTGCCCAAATTTGATAGAAGGACCCATCCTTTTGAGAGCATTATGCTTAGTTTACTGGGATACCCCCCTCCTCTCACTGACCCAGTCGAATCTTCAACAGTCCAGGGCCCTAATTGTGCTATTTATAAGAGACCATGTATAAAGATGGGGTCAGGTGTGCTGAATGCTAATTTTATATCTTCATCTGTATCAAAGACAGTGATTTAAGGAGTGAATGTATAAATTTACATTTTGCAGCACAGAGAGAGAGAGGAAAATGAAGCAGAAACTTTCGGCGCATACATAAAGAACCCTTAGGGCATATAGAAAAGCTTAAAGAGAAGAAACAGCTTGGGGAAAGATAATTAGTTTATTTAGATGACTCCCTTCCTTTGTTTTCAGTACCACAGGTCAGCAGTAAAGCTGGAAAGAAAAATTGACCAACTTGAACAAAAAAAATTCAAGACACAAAAGATGCAGCCAAACCTTATGTTCTTAGATGTGAAACAGTTTGTAGTAATTTAGATAAGGTGCTCAAAGCACATAAGATTGTCAGGCAAGCCTATCATGGGAAATCCTTTATAGGAAATCATGCACATAAATACATACAGCCATCTATAAATCAAGCCATTTGCTCTAGCATCATTGAAAACAGACAGTCCATAATTCAGTACTCAGCTCAAATTAGAGATCATTTTCACCAGGTCAGCTATCTTTACTTGATCTTATTTAAGATATTTTAAAATTATTAAAAATTTTATATTATTTTAAAATAACATTAAAAAAAAAAGCAATTTCACACAGTAAACCCATAAAAGTGAGTGACAAATTCTATTTAAGAAATAGAGGTGTACTTAAAAAAATATTACAGGCATAATATTAGTAGCAAGACATATCCAAAGCAACATTTCTTGTAGCATCATTGTTTCGAATGGCTAGCAAAGTGAGGGCTTGGCATGGGACTTCATGGATGGAGAGCAAGGTGGCAAACTGATACATTTGTCCATGGAAAACTTGAGAACCAGGCACATAGCATACAACTATCAGAGGACCAACTTAAGTTAAAGTGATGATAATGGCACAACTATCATAAGTATCACCCACACTTTTTAATTAAAGTTATTGCCCAGTGTCAGGAAAGGCCCAAGCCCAAGTTAACTCTATGACCCAAGACAGGAATTCCCCACAAAAACAAGCTTGTAAAAATGTGTAGTTAACTCAGGAACAGTGTGGAATCTGATACAATAATCACTGGCTTGAACTGGGTTTTATAGTGCTATAATAGCGCGTGAATTGTCTTTTATTTCCCCAAGATTTTTGTCTCCAAGGTGTCTGTTCACTCCCTATCTAGTTGTAAAAGTAGATGATTTGGTCTAGGTACAGATTTACCATATATATTATATACAATATGTATTCACCAGGGACGTTGTAGGACTAGCAATGCAGGCATCATGGTTACTAAACAAGTTAAGTCCCTTCTTATTCAGATTCCAAAAATTATTTCACTTCACAGTGAAACTTTAAGTATGTTATATATTAATGAAATATGTAACTTACAAAAAAAAAAAATAATAACTTCAGAATAATCTTATTGATATTTTGTTTTATACATGTCTCCATGTGTAAGGCTTAATTTTGTCACTTTATTATAAATAAGTTTATTCCTTTCGTTTCATAACCACATTGCAAACTATTATGGCGCTTTATTGTGGAGAAAAAGATCATTAAATTGATGTATTTTTCATATATGTGTTACTACAAGCTACTTTTTTTTTATGAGTTACTGAAGCTGGGACAATTTTACAAAAATATTTTCCGCTGCTAAGCCCTGGACCATGCCCAAGCAGCATATGTCATGCTTCCGCGAACAACAGGTAAACTTTTGGGCAGGGGTATCAGTCACCACTGGGATAGGCCAACTAAGTCAGCAGTGATAAACATCTGTGATTCATTTAAGAAGTTAGATGTGTCATGTGTTAAGATTGGTGCCTTTGAATGCAATGGTATATCTTCTGAGGCAGGTTGATACTACAGTGGAACATGCTTAAGCCAAAATTTTAGGGACGGACATATTTCAGTTTAAACATATTTTGGTTCATCCAGACTGGTACTGTGGAAGTTGTCAGAAGAGGGGAACAAACTCTGTAAGGTCAAATTTCACTAACTTACCACATGGGTCATCTGAAACTGCATGACTGCACAGTACCATAGCATCATGCCACAACAGATAGTGGCATCAGGATGTTTCCATGACATGTTGCACACCTTGCCTTGTCAGCACACTGACAATGCCACTTGATTTACTGACACAATTCCCCGTTTCCTTACCACTCCCCATCTTCGACACCTGCTGGTGGCCTCAGGCCTGACAGTTGTAAGAATAGGCGTCTGTACTGTGTTTGATAAAAATAGGTCACAGGCTTCCATAAAAATCAAGGTCATTGTTTTCAGTTCAGCCCTGTTTCCACCAATGCTGACAAGATTTATTGCGAGTCCATTAACAAAGAGTATAAGACTAAGAGGGGGGGGGGGGGGGGGGTAATTTTTCTTTTGCCTCAGCCGCTTTTGGTTTTAAAATTAAAGTGTTCCACTGTATTTGTTGTCCCATTTAGGACAAGAATGGCATTGAAACATAGCCTAGAGAGTGCGCAGCTTTAATACTTGTACTCTTTTCATCTTTTTCTTTTCTTGGCAGTGGAAGTTAACAATGCTCTTTCATGTGTGTGTGTGCTTTTCCTTTTTTATTACTGCTTTGTGCTGTGAAATCAGATTCTGGTGAGACAGAAAATGCAGTTGCAATGTACATGTACATAACTTTTGTCTGGAGTGTTATAATGATTATATTCAATACAAGTGCATCTGAAGTTTTTTAAATTTGACAACAGTTTTCATTTTTATTGTCTTAATATGACATGAAATTTCTCCTTGATGTTCATTAGAATAAACAAATGTCTCATAAAGTAATTTTGTTTGGTGGTGTTATTGTGTGCACATGCATTTTGCCCTCATTTGAATCATCTTTGGAACTGAGGAGGTTCTACAAAGATTTAAAGACTGAGAACAGAGTGATTAGCAGCCATTTTGCTTATACATGTACATGTAGAATGGTAGCATACGTTATATAAATATATCTAGATTACATCCCCATGCAGGGAGATGAAACAGGAGACAAATCTGATGATGAGAGTACCAGTGACAATATCATCATCCATTTGATAGAAGCGCCTAGTTATTAAGTACATCTTGCTGTAAAAATAGAGAAAGTTACAGAAGTAGTCACTACATTCACAAAAAAGGAGCTTATGTGACATAACCTCCCTCTGTAAAATAGGCCAAGGTGTGTGATACTTAGGTCCTGTTAAAGTAGAAAACTTCATCCTATCCCACAAAATGCATGTACTTGTATTTTCATGTCCTTTTCTCTCTCTCTTCCACAATGTACACTGTAAATTACATGACATTGAAGGTTTTAGACCAAATGAAGCTCCATATACAAGCATGGCATATTGAAGGTGCTGGTGGCCTAATGACTGGATTGTCAAACTTAGGATCAAAAGTGTTGTGTTTGAGTGTTGAGTGGCTCTGACATTTTGTCTTTGGGAAAGACAGCTAATGCATTCCCAGAATCAACGCAGAATAAAATGGGTACTGTATTCTCGTTATTAGATAATACAGAATTTGAGCGCCTAACAGGCAACTGTCTTTGTGCTAATTTGGTGTCTTATGAGTGTCTCTTTGGGTCTGTCAGTATAATAACAAATTATTAAGGGCTCAGAACTTTGCACATGTAGGGAATAGGGTGGGCTTGAAAAACGCTATTATTAATAATTATTACTGTTATAGCAGTTTGTGACATTGATCCCATATCATTACCATCTTGCCAGTGTACAGCCATGTGGCTCACAGATTATTTTTAATAATTCAGCTCTGGCTACTTCTCACTGACCTATTCATGGAGTGAACTGGTATGTGGAAAATGAATCCAGACAGGAGGGACTATCTGTACATTCACATCAAATTGTTGACTTAGTTTTTTTTTTTTTTTTCACTGCCTCAGAACAAAGGTAATTTTAATGTAAGCTCCTGTGTCAAAATTTAATATTTTTATCTAATTCAACTATGGTTCCACGAACCAAATATTTTCATTTAAATTTCATTAAAGGTGAAAATATTTACATTTAATTGACTTGTCTTAAAAATAAACAGAACAACGCAAGACAAACAATACCAGTACATCATTGCTCATGATGAATGAAAATACTTTATTTCTGGTATATGCCTATATACAGTTTACCATGGAAGATTTTGTTTAGATTAGATATACATAATGGAGTAATTATTTTCTGGAAAATAAATATACAGACTTGCAAAATGTATGTAAAACAATTAATATGAAACTTGGAAATTCAAGATGGAAAATAAAAGTAAAGGCTTAAATGACATGATTCATGTAGAGTGACTAATCTTCAGTAACACAGACCTGATGTTTTCCACTTTATTATCACTATCAGTTTCAGGATCCCGACTCAGACATAAGAATTAAGAAACCATCTTATAAAACTTAGGTTAAATGCTGTGCAATCAAACATAATCACAGAATTGCTAGATCTAATCTAATATTCAGAAGCACCCCTCCCTCCCTTTCCCTCCTTCCTGCACGGATTGATATAGATGTAATATGTTGCCTTTGACTTTCTTCTTTTAAAGCTGTACTGAAAAATCTTGCCTCTACATCTGTCTACATTAACTGAGAATGCCATATAATGCTGCTATATTATAAGAAGCAGAGAATTTGCTGAAAATGTTTCTTCTTTTCCTTTCTATAAGTTATTTCTGACTGCTAAAAGAAATTATTAATTTATATTTTCTTTGCCTAAATGCAGATCTTATACTATCTGCATATAAAATAATTTGCTACATACAGATATAATTACATGACTTGTATTGGGAAAAACCAACAACATAGACACAAACAGATTCAAAATATAACTATTCCTGGAATAATAAAACTGAACCATTAACTAAACCTGGCAGTTGAAATACATGTCCATGTATCTAAAGTCTAAGTTAGTAATTTTTACGTACTTGCCAATTTCCACCACAAAACTT
>JBCAUA010049838.1:0-11664 GCA_038406235.1 Peronia verruculata
ATTTTTTAGAAATACCCTCAAAACGTTGGCGGTGAGGGCATATCAGCTGAAAAAATGGTTGACATTGAGTGAGTTAAGTAGGAGTGGAGACATTAGCACTTATAGACAGTGGGAGTTACCTGTTGCTGCAGCTGAATTTAGCGAGAAAATCACTTTTCTGAATCCTCCTTCATCCTTATTAGCCACGGCACTAAATTACAGTTTTGGGGCGTTTACTCAATCCTTTTCAGCAAATTTAATTCTGAAATGGATTTCGAGATAGATATATAATTCTGTGGAGAAAAAAAAATGCATTAAAATTTCATTCTCTTTTGAAAAACGTGATTTCTCCGTTTGCCTCAGTTTGACAAGCGCATGATTTCACTGTGTCACATCTCATATCTTTTTCACATAGAGCTGGTATATAACTGTGCCAAATTCAAAATGAGTATCTTGAACATTCTAGGAGCCTTAAGATTCTGATTTTAGCAAATTTTCAAGAAAATAATTATATTCAAGATAGCAGCATTGTCATTGCAACCCGGGATAAAATGAAAAAATTTTCCACACTTTTCCTCTAATTTGACCATATTAAACTCGGATTAGAAGCATAAAATGTTTCTAGTTCAAGCATTCAAAAAACAAACAAAAATCTCAGGCCCCGAACACCTCTTAAAGTATCACTTGAGCCATGTTATATTAGAAAATAGGAATTCCATTCTTCTAGATTGCGACAAGAAAAAAAAATAAATAAGTAAACATGAAAAATGTTCAGCATCATTTCAGTTTAAGTGATATAAACAGTTTCTGTGGTGAAATTTGTATTTAATAAAGATTTTTGCCTGGTCTAGGGGGCATCAAAAAAATGTGTGCTTTTGTCCAGAATGCCTGAACCATATTAAACTAGAAGAGCTTATCCTTTGTAAGACTGCGATTTGAAGACTATGGTATGTTTTGTTTGGAAATGAAATTTTGTGGAGGTTAATTTGCTGTTCATGGTCAGATTAAATGTGATATTATTATTTACATAGTCAGTGATTGTGAGTGTCTTATTATTTCAGTTGCATGTACATTTCTGGAGTTCCGGGAACAGGCAAGACAGCCACTGTTAAAGAGGTGATGACGATACTTGAGGCTGAGAGGGAAGAGGGAAATTTAAGAGAATTCAAATTTATAGAAATCAATGGTCTGAGGCTCACTGAACCACGACAGGCTTATGTGGAAATCTTGAAGGTACAACAATTATTATTTAAATTGTGGGTTTTTTTTTTTTTTCGATGATGTGTGAAACCATTCCAGGCAATGGCTCAGTTTAAGAAGGAAAAAAAATTTTTTTGGAATGTTTGTCGACACCTTGAGGCTGGCTGAAAATTTTGAGGGATGGAAAAGCTGACGAAGAGGTCTTTGGTGACATCCTTATGGCGGACAAGACTTAGAGCAATCAGGAATGTCAAACTTCTGACTTTAGTCGTAATTCCAACTTTTGTGGTTGTCACCGACTTTGCTGCTGACTTTGCTGAATGCCTAAGGCAATCCCGTTTTTATAATAATTTCTAATCATGCGATGCAAATCCAGAACAATAGCAATAGAACCAGAGGTACGATAGAAATTCATGCATGCTCTAGTCCAAAGTCAAACTGTTCAGTGGCTGTTTAAAGATCGAAATCAAAGTTGGTAGTGCTTAGTCCATCACACCTGGGAACATGCAGTTGAGCAATTGCGTAAGAGTTAGTGAAAAGTGAAAACACAGCACATCCAAGTGCCAACAACAAATAATTCACTCATAGTCTTTGAAAGGTTAGTGTATGAGGCAATGTTTCTTGATTTAGATCTAGACCTAACTAGTTCAGCTTGGTGATTTGATGACGGCACTGCATGTAGGATCTTCTAAATCCTTGGAATTTCCATTTGTTTTATGGTCTTATAATCTCCTTCCCAGGAGATTTCCAACTTTCTGGTGAAAATGATTTGACATCCCTGAGCAATGAAAACGTAAAATAGCAATGACTTAAATACAGTTTGTGAGATATGGCCTATTTTTTTTTTTTTTTTTAGTTATTTCGTGGTTTATGGACAGTTTTGAGATCTGAAACTCGAGTAGGTAAAGGGGTCACGTACTGTTACTTATATTTTATCTACAGGCTCTGACAGGCAAAAAGGCCACAGCAGATCATGCTGCTAACCTTTTGAACAAAATGTTCACCTGCCCTGGCCCACGCTCGGATCCTGTGGTTTTGCTAGTGGATGAGGTGAGATGAAGAATTAGTTTTAATGTTAATACTGTTGAAAGCTGTGTCATTGCTTTTTTAAAATTATTATTATTATTATATTGGAATGAGTGTTATGGAGTAACTTGGATTATCTGGATAATGGACAAGCGAGTGTGCAGCAGAGCTATGCTGTGTCATATTCTAGAGTGAAATCTGTATTTTCCATTTAAAGTTCAGTTAAAATTTATGTTAGTATTTAAAAGTCTAGACTTTGAATAATCATCTGTTCCATCATGACCTGTATAAACTTCATAGCAAAAGTGAGCGGCTAAGCTATTGAACAATAAGGGTAAGACATTTTTCTGCTTTGGTGGGTACATGGACTTTTTCTGTTGCCATTTTACAAATTTACCATCTATTAACAGTAGTTTTTCTAAGTTAGATTCTAGATTTACCTTTAACTGCAAATTGACCATTAGTTTAGCTCTCATCTTATTGTCTTCATTACAAATGTGATATAATGTGCATATGGATGCATTTAAATCAAGGGGCTATATTCATCATGTTTTATAAAATTTCTGTATTTGTTTTCCTTCAGCTGGATCTCTTGTGGACACGGAAACAAGATGTTATGTACAACATATTTGACTGGCCAACCAAAGACAAAGCAAAGCTGATTGTCCTGGCAATTGCTAATACTATGGACCTACCAGAAAGGATGATGATAAAACGTGTTGCAAGCCGTTTGGTGAGGCTCATAAATTTGATACCTGGTTGCAAATACTTCTCACTTCCTTTACATTTTGAGATCATATGTAACACAAGTGTCTTCTGAAAGTGTCATCACTGGGTTTTTTTTTTTATTTTTTTTTTCCTCAAACTGAATTTATTATTATCATTTTTTTATTTTATTTATTTATCTATTTTTAAATTTTTAAAAATTTGGGGGGGGGGTTTGGTCATTATGACTTTTTGCCACCTTTGTTTGAAAAACAATGATTCACTCATATGAAGATATGTTTACAAAGACAGATGTACATATCTGGCTGAATTTATTGCTGTTTTAATTTAATTTTATTTGTTTACTTTTTTTTTTTTTTTTTAAATTTTTACCCCAATATTGAAGTGATGCTGGAATTCAGTTTCATATACATAATAAATATCTATCTCAAATCTATCCCAAAATATTTACCTCTGATATTTAGATCTTTTGAGCAAAGACTAAGGCTTTATGTTAATTCTATTTCAGGGTCTGACTCGTATGACATTTCAGCCTTACACATTCCGGCAGCTTGAAGAGATTGTAGCATCTCGAATGAAAGGTTTAAAAGTATTTGATGGAGATGCTGTGCAGCTGGCTGCTAGAAAGGTAACGGCTTTTATGTAATATAATGTTTTGTAAAATGTTGAAGGATAGGGAGTAACGTCAGATTTAAGTGACACAGTTCTGTCTGGACACATTTCAGCATTTTTGATTTTGACTATCAAGATCTTTGGTTGACATTGGGAGCCATATTTTTATTTTACATGTGTACTACCAGCCTGAATCCTCAGTGTTTGACTTGCATTCATCGAATGCAAATATTTATTATGTGTGTGTTTGTATGTTAATGTGCTTATTTGTATGTGTGTCATAGTGACTGTTGAGACAGAAGGGAAGAGGCAGAGAGAGAGAAAGTATTAGGGGAGGAGGAGGTGAATAAAAATAGAAAGAATACAGTTTTTCACTACAATTGATGTCTGCATCAGTTTCTCTCCACGGAATATTTATTACATGTAACATTCTGTTGTTGCTGTAGTATAATTAGGGGTTCTTTTTCTTGTGGCTTTTGTTCATTGTCTATGATGAAACAACTACATGTAGGTGTGTGGTTTAAAAAAACAAAATCATACTTGGTTGTGACTCCAAATGAGGACAGAAAGCGAAGGCAAATTTTTTGTGTCTCAAATCGGTATGTATATATGTGTGTGAGAGAGAGAGAATACATGAGTGTGTGTTTTGGGTGGGTTAAATGCATATTTTTTATCTCTGCCTTTGATTCTTGAAAAGTGGCGTAGAGGTTTTCTCTCCCTAACCATGAAAAGTCCTTTGGAAAAGGACCAAGGTCTGTCTACCTTACCCAAAAAAAAAAAAAAAGTTCCCTCTATAAATGATAATGATCAGATACTGAAATCTATTTAAAAACTGACCAATCAGGATGCTTAGCCATGCAGTTATGCAGCCAGCCATAAGCATGTATTTTCTCCATCTTCTTGTCTTCATCTTTCTCTTCCCTCCATCCCCACCCGTTGTTACTGTATGCATAGCATAGTGTCCTCTTAGAGTTTACAATCTAATGTCAGATTGCACCATGATTGCTTGCACTGTAAATACAAATAGCCACTTCATTTTATTTCTTTTTTAATTTAAAATGTTTTGATTTGAATTTTACTTTCATATTTCTCTGTTATATTTGTTCCTCATTTGTTGCATTCAGTCACTTTAGCTTAGTTATCTAACTTATCCATCAGGTGGCTGCTGTGTCAGGTGATGCACGACGTGCTCTAGACATATGCAGAAGATCAACAGAAATAGCTGAGTCCCATGCGAAAGATAAAGACAGTGTCACAGTCACTATGGCTGATATCAGTGCAGCAGTGGAGCAGATGTTTTGTTCTCCAAAAATCATGGCTATCAGGTAAGGAATTTGACCCACTGTAAGTTTAGACCTGTATATGTGTGCCCAGTGATGTTGAGAAACTCTGTGAATCCATAATACCATGGGTATCCTATTCAGAGTAACAATAGAACAAATGTTCTGTTCTTCAAAAATCATTGCTATCAGGTAAAAAAGTTAAACGAGGTGAAATCTTTTAGTGCTTTATAATATTATTATGTTGAGAGATTGTGACTTGGATATGTCCATTCATCACTAGATTTTTTGTTGTTGTTGTTTATTTGACAAACCACAAGTGGACAAACTAGTCCCAATGTTCTATTGCTACCAGGTGGTCTCAATATTGCAACTAAATGTTCCCAGGTACTTGAACAAACCTTATATCTTACCCTAACTCTTATCCTAACCCTAAATTAATCCTTAATCTAAATCTGTCCCTTATATCATAACCCCTTGAAGCCACTTGGCTGGGTCTCAAATCAAATAATGCAATTTGATTATTCGTAAAAGAAAACCTGGTCATCCCAGTACACAATATTTTGACCATCTGGTTATCATATCACTGGATTTGTGTTTCATTTATTTCACTGTAGATCTTTCAAATGTCCAGTAAGTAGGCCTACACAAGGAACAAGTGTTGAAATAGACAGACTATATGAATTTTATTGACTCTACTGTGTCAAGGGGTCAGTCTGGTCAGATTCACTTATCATTTTTTGCATTGGAGTCCTTTTCCTCACAGCATACAGCCTTAACATAGCACTAATAGTTCTCTTTAGGATACGAACCACCATGTCTTTAATAGGTGTATGGTAAGCCATCATAATAAAATCATAATACGTTTGAACTGTCTTTTGATTCTTTGTTCTAAGGTAGATGATTTTATTTTTTTCTTTAGGAATCTGTCTGTACAAGAGCAGATATTTCTACGAGCCATCGTTTCAGAATTCCAGCGGTGCGGTATAGAAGAGGCTGAGTTTGGCAAGCTGTATGATCAGCATATGACATTGTGCCGATTTGAAGGTAGATATTTTGTCACCCATCTCATGGATACTGATTTATTCAGTGAAAAAAAAAAAAAAAGACCCTCCATGCAACAGAGGAACTGGTTTCATATAATAGAGGTCACACTTGAACCAGTTTCCTATTTTAAGGGAGTGAAAGCACATATCTAGTTGAAAATTACAAATGCTGATTACAATATTATGAGCTATTAAATTGATTGTTGTAAAATATGAATAGGAGATCATTGTGCTCAGTCATATTACTTCCTTTTACCATGCAAAATAGGGATTGAACAAGCAGTGTAAAGAGGAAAAAAATCACATTTGCACCCTTAGCTTGAAACATAAACCGTGAAAAATTTTTAAAAAATTATGATGTAAAGAGAATGTTTCCTTCTTATTGTGATAAATTTAAAGATTTTTTGGTGATCAGTCTTTGGAATGACATGAGTAAAGGAATTTTTTCCTCTTTACAGTGCTTGTTCAACACCTCTCGTATCTGGCAAAGGGATGTAAGAGCCTGGTCAAAATGATCTCTCCTTACACGAGTCCCTCTTCTGGAAGGGGCAGATAATCTGCGATATGATCTTTCATTACATATCAAAAAGCAAAGAAATTCAAAATGAATAGAATCAGAAAATATAAATTGATAGTGCTATTTTAGTGAGAGAAAATTTCCATACATATCATAATGGATCTTTTCTTGTATGATCTCCAGGTATCCATGCACCAACTATGACTGAACTGTCAGCCATATGTTACCGATTAGGCAGCATTCGTCTGCTTTTGGTTGAGCCAGGTCGTTTTGATCTCAGCATGAGGATACGGCTGAATGTTAGTCAAGATGACATCTTGTACGCTCTCAGGGATGACAAAGATCAATCTTGATGTTAACATCAATACTTTTGAATCTGAAAAAGTTATATACTCTTACTTTGTTTGTTTGTTTTGGTTTTTTTTGTTTTGTTTTATTTTGTTTTGTCTTCCACAGGAGGGAGGGAAGGAGATGATCCATTGTGACAATGAGACAACTCCATTTCTTACATTTCATAGTGATCTATAAAAATTAGCAATGTTTGGATGAAGAAGTTGTGTTCTGTTTGTTGATCATGAAATATGTGGCATACATTTTGGTTTCTTTCTCTGTTATATTCTTCATCTGTGAATCCTGACCTCATAGAAAAGAGAACGCAGATTTTAATGTCAGAAAAATCAGCATTGATCTGTCATAGTCCTTTTACTAAACTGAACTGATGTTAGAATACATGACAGTCTGAACATCTGACTGTTAGCACTGAGACCAGGTAAACCACATGCAGCAGAAACTGGGTCATATTAAACCTATCATAAATTTCAAGCAAAATTTTTTTCGAAAATGTTTCAGCTTCTGCCAGCAGGGATGGAGTTCCCATAAATTGGCAGTGTGAATTCTTACATGTGTCTCGCAGCCAGTCAAAATGAGACGTATGTTGATTTCTCACCATATGGGGTATTTGGTATCATGTGAAAACTTATTTCGTACCCTTTCAGGTAGTGAAAAAGGTTCTGAGCTATCTTTATTCTAATCAGAGATATTGCAGTTTAAAGAGACAAGGGGGGCCGAAATTCCAAGAACATCGAGTTTAAATGAATGGCTGAATGCATAAATCTACATACTTACCTCCTTAAAAAAAAAAAAAAAGATTTTAATGTAGTAATTATTATTTATAAATGGAGGGTAAGACCGATGTTGTCTCGTTCAGAAATGAATGCACTTTCAATTTCTGTAATTAAAAAAAAAAAATTGATATTTGACCCCTCTCATCACATTCAAAGTCCATTGTCTCAGTTCTAGCCCAATGACTTGCGTCTCATTTCAACTGGGTTGGAGACATATGCAATGTATATTATATCTGGAGATCATAACATTAGATTTTTATGGGAATGTGTTCTTATTGCATGAATTTTCATCAATGTCCATTTTCTGGTGTTTAACAGCATGTGTTAGCAGAATTATTATTCAGAGGTTTAGTCTCACTGCTCATTTAATTCTGTGTGATTGTTCTGTTCATAAAATGATGAAGATATTGATAACCAATGCATTATATATTATGTTTACAAATAGAAGTTACTGTTAGAAAACTGACTGATGTTATTGTTCCCTCCAGATCTCTTTCATACCGGTATTGTGATTTTTGTGTAAGTTGAGATTTATTAGTTTCCTAGCCAAATTTGGAAATATGTCAGCTCATTTGTGGAAAGTTCAAGCAATTGAAAATAACCATAGGTGAAAAACTGGAAATACTAAACAGATTATCACAGCTGTGAAATTTCCAAGAACTATTTTTGCAGGCTTTTATATCCAGATCTGCCTGTCCACCCACATTACATGAGATCTTGCCACGTTTCATGCTTCTTGCCCAAATGAACATGAATTCCCCTATTCAGACGATTTTGATATTATATACTGAACTATCCATTTTATGCGGTGTTGTCTTTGTGAGTGCTGCCGAAGTATTTTGTTTTGTCACAATCAAGAGAGAAATTAAATGCATTCTCCAGCAAGTATGAGCAAAGGTCCTTTCTGATGCCATCGTAGGCCTGTGTCTGTAGGCCAACTTAGCAGTGCAGAATATTTGGTAATTTTCCCTGATTTCCCTCATTTTTGATTCAAATATCCCTCTTCTACTGTTGCAAAGGCAGGCAATTGATAGATCAAGACACATTATCGTGTCTGGCATAATTGGCTAGTTCAGTGTCTTTCATAGTTGTATACATGGAGACAGGTTTCTTAATGCGAGAGGAAGTGAGATCTGTGGAATAATTTTGAATGACTTTTGTGTTGAGATAAAAGGATGGGTCTTTTTTTTTTTTTTTCTTTTAAATACATATATATATATACATATATAAAACCTAATACAGTGTCAAAATTCATTGAATGTGTCAGGCCAAGGAAGTGCATTTAGCAACCTGGAAAAACCTTCCTGAAATGAAGAGGAAGAAGTCTAATTCCCTAACTACATTCAAATATTCATGGTCTGCCACCACCATAAAGAATTTATGGTGCCTTGATGTTTATTGTTTCAAAGACTGCCTACTCAATCGGTGCTGGATATCCAAATATATTGCTAATTAACTTTACTGAACACAATATGTTGCATTAATTTTCAAATTAAAATAGGTTTCCTTGTAAAGAGTGAGTCCAATAATTTTTGTACTTATTGAGAACTTGCTAAGCAATCCTGTAAGTGTATACAGTCTTTGTTAGAGTGTGTTTTGTATGTGTGTGTGTGTTATGTTTTTTTTTTTTTCTTTAAACCATCCCATCCTACTTTAAAGTTTGTTTTGTGACTACAAGAGACCCTTCTCTCATATTGTGCTGATGATTTGAGATAAACATCCATTGCTCAGTTATATACTTTCATTTATTTCCACCCTTGTTCTTTTATCAGCAAACCTTTATATTTGAATGAGTCAGTTTTGAGGTATTACAGGAATATTTAGGAATAATATCCAAGCTTAATTTCTCTTTATTTCTGGTTTCTAGCTATTAATATTAAGGTTTTGATATCTTCAGTACAAGGTATTTAATTTCCAAGTTTTTGTTGTGAACTGAGAGATATTTTCTTAAATTTTCATAAGCTACCCTTTCTTAAGTTTCATGATCTTTCAAAGCTTAACATAGAAAAATGACATGTTTGTGGATACCATTGTTCATTGTTATGCAATACATGTACATGTAACATACATCAACAAAGAATTCAAAATATGCATATACATGTATTTACATTATGAATTTACACGCCATTTTTGATCACCCATTCAAAGTTGGTTTAATTTTTAATATCATCATTCTTTAATTTCAATATTTATTTTTGCATTTTCATTCTCACTCTCAGTGTGTAACATTTCCATGAATCAAATGTAAATTATAGGCCATTGTCAGATTTCCATTAAAAGTAATGAATTCAGTGCAGAAAATGTTTTTTCCTTTTTTATTTGGGGGGGGGGTCTGCATTAAAAAAAAAAAAAATTCATTTTATGGCTGTAATTTTTGTTCTTTTTCTTCTCAAGAACAGGTAATAGTACATGCAGTGAAATGTTTAGATAATAATTTGATGTTGATCAGATAATGTTGCTGATCATAGTGGCAGGGGAGATGTTGAGGAAGTAGGTGTTGCAAATGATGTTGAAGAGAATGGTATTGCTGATTATAGTGCCAAGAGAGAGATGTCGAGAATGTAGTTGTAGCTAGTGATGGTAGTTGTGATGTTGAAGAAGATAGTGTTGCTAGTTATGGTGGCAGGGGGCCATGTCGAGGAAGTAATTGTTGTTGATGGTGGTAGTGGTGATGTTGAAGAGAATAGTGTTGCTGTTCATGGTGGCAGTGCAGATACATGTACATGTATTAAGGAAGTTGTTGATAGTGGTGATGTTGAAGAAATGCTGGTCGTGGTAGTGGTGATGTCGAAGAAAATGGTGTTGGTGGTAATGGTATCACTATCAAAGGAGGTGTTCCGGAAATTTGCTGTTGATAATGTGATGTTGAAGATTGGTGTTATTGGTAATGATGGCAAGGGATATCTCGACGAAGTTGTTGTTGGTGGTGGTCATGGGTAGGTAATGTTGAATAAGGTGGTCTGATTGGTTGTGGAAGAATTGTTGGAAAAGGGGAAAAGAATTTCTGTACATTCTACCAGTAAATTACCCGAGGATAGCCGGCTAAATGACAAATATGAAAACGTAATCGAAACCAAGTAAGAAATAGTTTTGTAGATGAAAACGTTTGTTATTTCTATCTTTAAGCTGGGCTAAACGAGGAGAGATCAGATTACATGTATCTTGGACCCGATAATTAGACCAGGACGTGTACTTCTTGTGTTTGGTACAGTATGATGATACATACTTTTAATTTATTTCCTTGTATTTAAGAAGTACATGTATTAATATTATTGGATTAAGACAGATCATTCCAGTCTAAGCCTGTGGGAGATAATTAAGCCATTAATTTCCCTGCTATAGGTACATAAGTGCAGATTGTGCGTATTTGTGCAGTTTGTAAATGTTGTTTTGTCCAATTTGTCTTTCAATACTTTCAGGTTAATTTGTCGTATACATAAGCATGGATCTATCCTTTACTTAATCGTAAAGTGATAAAGCCTGTTCCCTATAATCAACCGGTACCCGATAGTTAGGTGCATAATTCGGTCAATTTGCACCCGTGTTTCGGGCCGTATCATGCTCCTGATTTTTTTTTTTTTTTTGTTGTTGTTGTTTTAGATCTACCGGTACTTTTAGATCCGTTAAACTTTTTAGTCCAACATGTCCACAAAGATGGCGGCCCCCTTACGCGTGAAAGAAACAGGGGCATGGAAAACTGTTCATATTCCCGATGATCTTTTGAAAACAGAGGAATTTCATGCACTCGTGGATTTTCAGGAATTGACAGATTATGAACTTGTGCCAATGGAAGATGATTTTGCCGTAAGTGGAACTATGAACTGTCTAGATCTAGCCTAGATCTAGACCTATGTATGTCCGCCATGACCATGCCATGCCAGGCCAAAAGTAAAAGCACACATGATGTGGATCTAGATCTAGATCTAGATTAGATAGATAGATTTAGATCTAGATCTTTTTTGAAGTGTTAACTCTGAAATAATCCTTTGCAACTGAGCTTGAAGAACTGGAATGAAATATCCTTATTGGCATATGAAGTGACTAGTAGTAGGCCTAGTCTCTATATAGATCTAGATCTATATATGCAGTGCTCCGAAGTTCGCGCCCTATTTTTAGCTACTCTGCCTAAATCTCGGGAAATCCCGTTCCTGTAA
>JBCAUA010049860.1:0-11664 GCA_038406235.1 Peronia verruculata
TTGTTTTGGGGGGGGTGGGAAACCAGAACAGCAAGAAAAGGTGGTGGGTGAAGAGAGAAAGACAGGGGAAAAGTGAGTCAGGCAAATACACACACGCACACACACATACACACACACATACACACACACACACACACGCACAGAGAGAGAGAGAGAGAGAGACGAGGAAGAGACAGACAGACAGATAGATAGACGGATAAATAACAGAGCTTAAAAAAGACAGACAGAAACAGAGAAAAAAAGGAGATAGAGGGAGTCAGGGAGATTTTGGGAAGAACCATTCATCAATTCTTCCTTTTTTTTTTTTTTTCAGTACCGTAATGGCTATTGCATGATAACCAGTCCTTTTACCTTTCCCGTCCCCCCCCCCCCCACCCTTCCCCCTTTGCCTCCTGTCCACCCCAGCCCCTCCTCCCTACCTGCTGGAATCTTTGTTTTTCCTGTTTTCTTCTCTGCCATAACTCCCCCTTTCACCACCCGAGACCTGTAAAGGAAACCTCTGCCCCTAGCCTTAACTCTCTGCGTACAACTCCTTCAATTACCTCAAAAAGCTATGAATAAGATACTTTGATCTTTTCATTAACCTTGCACCAAAACCTTAAAAAACTTTCTCCCGTCCTCCAATTCCTGTGAAACCCGATTCTAAAAGCATTTTTAAAACGTTCGAGAGGATCCGTATCGTTCCTCATTAAAATTGCACCAGAAAACTTTCAGACCCTCCTTCTATTGGAGTCCCTTTATTATATTTCATTAAAAAAAATGCCAGGGTAAGATTCTTTACACATGTCTTTAACTCTGTAAGTACTTAGGTGTCAAGGCCCATGTAGACAAAGATGACCCTCATCATAGTTTGCGATGGAAGTTCTTTTAATAGCTTAAAATGTAGTTATACGGCGCCATTTTGTATCATGTAAAGTTATAAAATGCCATGTGTATCAGTTACAAAATGCCATATTTATCAGTTATAAAATATGTATCAGTTATAAAATGTCATATGTATCAGTTATAAAATGCCATATGTATCAGTTATAAAATGCCAGTATGTATCAGTTATAAAATGCCATATGTATAAGTTATAAAATGCTATATGTCGAGCATGAATATGTATGTCAACTTAGAAATCGTGATACGCCCAGCACTTGCTGGTTGACAACATCGGGATTGCTAGTGCACCGAAAACAAGAGGAAAAAGAAAACTGCTGAGCGGGATAGTTTCCCCATTGACCCTGGACATTGCGTGCACATCCAGCTCACAGACAGGTCCCCAATGCCTATCTCAGATTCACAGAGCTTTGTCCTTGGCCATCGTTAATGCGTGGAAGAGATGGAAGGGATTAGGCAGAGGGGGGCAAAGGCTGGGAGCGGTAGATTTGTTCTTGCCACTCTGGCGTGCCAACAGACCGTTTTCTGTTCTCCTCTCTTTGTTTAACTCTAGACATGTCAACGGACAGATCTGGTCACAAATTGCCTCACTTAACATTGCGTTTTTTCAGTTTTATCCACAATATCAGACACTCTGAGGGGGAGGAAATACAGCCGGTGTTGAGAGATCAGATCAAAGTTTTAAGGAGAAATAAACTTTTTACTTATATCTCTTTTGTCTTCCTATTCAAAGAACCAGATGTTTATGATGTACATATTTTAAATTTGTGATTTCCTCCTATTTTAGGGTATGAGAGGAAAGACAAACAAACAAACAAAGAGAGGGAAAAAAGAAAGATCGATCATTGTATGTATACGTCAACTTCACATTTTAGTAAGAAAATACTCGTATTACTTTGCTGTAGATATTTGTGAAACATGAATGGATATCCTTCACAAAACAGACAAACAACAAAACAAAGCAAAACCGTGTGCTAGCGATAGTTCTTGCTGGCACGTTGAGAGTTAAATACATCTTCCTTTTCTGATGGGAGTACTTGGTGCATGGTCTTGCCTTTAACTAGTCGAAATAGATTACCGTATTTAGAGAAAATGAGATTGGTTGAATCCCAGAGGACCAAGAGGGTTGGAGGATAGGAGAGTGGTAATCTCAGCTTGACTGGAGCCCTTGCAACACCCGCACAAGGCAAAGAGTTGGTGAAGAAGGTGAAGAAGAGTCTAAAAAAAAAAAAAAAGAAAAAGAAAAATAATGTCAAGTGATGTGGGTCAAGCTACTTTAGGGCCATTTTGTCTACCCAATGGCAGATGTACTTAGAAATAAATCCACTGAAATGGAGGGAAAGAAACTTAAATCTCCTAAATCTCACATTTCGGATAATACACAGAAGTGAAAATAAATCTACAAATCTACCTGGTATTATGTGAACTGATCCTGATATCTAATCAAGGTGGTTGACAGTTAACTAGAATCTGTTTATCAAACAAACAAATAAACAAACAAACAAATAAAAACAACACACAAACTCTCTTAATAACACACACATAGCCCAGTCCAGCGCCCTCCATCCCCCCCCCGGAAAACAACAACAACAACAACAACAAGAACAACAACAACAACAACAAACCTCAGTGCAAACGTATCAAATGTTACGTGGTGAAGATGTCACGTTACGGTCTTGGTAAGCCTTTCAACCACCTGAGGCTGTCTCGATTCGTCAAGAGAACAAACTGACATGAAATCTCGTGTCTTTCTCCTCTGATTACACCTTTCCTTACTGCGTTATTTGATCGTTCTATTTTGCCCGAGGTAAATTTGCCTGTCCTTTAAGCAAATTGTCTTCTCGAATACATCAAAAGGACTTTTCATGAAATTTGGTTAGTTCGTAACTTAACCCTGCCAGTCTCAAAAGAAGATATTAATGCGAGAGGACAGTATTGTCCTTAGACATACTGAATTTTTTACCATCAGAAATGACTTCGTTAGATAAAGTACTTAACATATCTGCAGCTTTCAAAATTTGTGCAGCCTCTCCTAATCCCATGGGTTCAAGATGTCATTCTGCGCTGTCGACAGTTGAAATATTGAATCAAAATGTAAGCTAATTCACTTTGAGATTTCCTACAAGATGCATCTAGACTTTATGAGAAAATAGCTGTGACAATTTCACTGAGTGAAATGGCTGTAACAAAAACCCAGATTGCCCACATTTCTGCAGAAGCAAAACTAGAAAAATAAACAACAAACCAACAAACAAACAAATAAACGAGCAAAAACAAAAACAAAAAACAAGCTAGCAGCTGTTCCTGTCAGCCGTCAGTTGCAGGTCCATTATCAAGAGATCCTCATCAGAACATTTGAAAGAATTGAAACAAAAAAATCCGGCTTTACTTAAAAATAAATCCAGCAAGAAACAGTTATAGTAAAGGAAGACAAGTCAGGCATAAAACAAGATGGATGACTACATCAAAGATTTCACAAGCCTGAGCCTGGCAGTCAGTGACGGCAGCAGGGGACACAATCATCATCAGTTACTGCTCCAACGATCACACAGTCATGGGACTGGAAGAATGGAAGTAAGGGAGGAATGAAATCTGTGATCCCGTCAGCGATAAAACGCATTAAACTTGGATTACATAATGTAATTACATTACTCCAGCACCCAGCCAATTTTTGTTTTATATGAGAAGTTCATTGACATTTAAAAACGCGTTCGAGTGTTCGAACATGAACCTATTTTTATTCTGTGTCAGGATGTTCCCTTTCTTCTGTCTCGAAAAGACCATGTTGTCCCGCTTGGTAGAAATTTTGCCGCGGGTCTAAGGAGCTTATTATACTGCGCAGGTCTCATTTCTTCAACCTGATGGGGGCGGATCTATAAACAGGCCAGGTTACCGGATTCATTGAAGTCTGGCAATGAATCATGGTCCTAGAATTAAACTATTCTAACTGCAGCAACTTTATTACCTAATTTGGATCATTTCATTCCTAGACGACGAAACATTGGTGAGCGAAACTCAAGATTGCAGGACTCTTGTTGAATTCTGCAAGCATGGTGCTCACAGATTTGGCGGCTTTTTCTTCAATTCTAGTTATTATTAAAAATGTCAAATATTTAAACAGGATGATTGGTTTCATGTCATTGACATTTTTTATAATAATTTGTGTCTCATTTTTGCTAAGTTATGATTTGTATGAATACAGTTGTGTTAAGATAAAAACTTTGGCCTCTTGTTACTGGTTTTGGCGCGAGGGTGCTTTAGGTCTGGTGATGTAAACAGTCAGCCTTCAATGCCTACCGCAGGTGTTCGGCCTGGTTTAAGGGTGGGTCATCTCGAACTAGGGAGGACCTTGCAACAAAGCATACCTGAACCAGTGTGACAACTCAGAGGCCAGTGTCTTTCTTGAGACACCGTTATAAGGTAGCTATAAACTGCCAATTTTCCGGGAGCTAGATGTCTATAGAGGGGCATCTTATAGATATTCAGAATAACGAAAAACAAAAATACTGTACCGAATATTGAGTGGTAGCTATTTAACTTTACGTGGGGCACCAAAATGTGATGATGATGGTGAAAATCTTATCAAAGTAACTTTATGCTGTTATAGATGTTTTGGAGTATGGCAGGCGATCGGAATGATCATTCTGGCCGAAACAATAACTGCGAAGTCTTTCCAGCCATTCTGAAGTAGTGTGCACCAATGAGGAAACTGCAACACATTAGGCATCTCTACTGCTCTAATTGAATCGTTTAGAAAGCACATCGAACTGACTACACAGGCTAATGTATTTAAATATGTAGCTGCCATAGACAAAACAATGACATTTTCTCAAAATAGTGTTAAAACTGATACCCGAAACAAGATTTGTTGGGAATAAAGTATCGTTTCGTAATGTACAAGTGTATAACGCATCAATACTTGTTTTGTCAACGGCTATAGACATGAAGAATTTTGCTGATATCCACGGGCATATGACTATTACTATTAAGGAGCAAACAGTATGTATGACTTTTATATTGTGGTATTGGGAACTGCAGATACAGTGTACTTCTGTCAGGTATGGACAAATGTGGGGATCGATTTCTTAGCTTGTCCAGCCACTTTGGCCTAGTGATAGTGAAACAGGTGGCAGAGATAGGAGATGCCATTGTCAAATTACATGTTTAGGTTGTACTTTCTTTCTTTCTTTCTTTCTTTCTTTCTTTTTTCTTTCTTTCTTTCTGTCTTTCTTCCTTTCTCCTGCTCTTTCTTTTTCTTTCCCTCTTTCTGCCGTTCTATCTTTTTGCTATCTTTTTTTTTCTTTCTTTCCTGCCTTTCTGCCCTCTGCTCTAGCTTTTTGTCCTGAAAGTAAAAGCACTGCATAGAACACAGATCATGAAAGTGTTACATCTATAGAAGATTTGTACTGTACTTTTACTTTACTCACTATTCATCGTCATCTGGTGAAATTGTATGGCTTGTTCGTACACAAATAAGTTATAACATAGACATTCCTCAACAATTTTCTCAGAGCAACAACTGCCCAAAGTACAGAAATATCTATTTTTGTTTCTTTGCTTTTTTGTTGTTGTTGTTGTTCTTGTTGTTGTTTTTGGTAGATTATTTTTCACAGCATGTCCATTATTTTATTTTATTTTTATTTATTTATTTATTTATTATTTGTTATAAAATTAATGCAGCGTTTGAGACTGCTGTAGTGCTGGAGTTATCAATCAATATAATTAACTTATTTTTAACTTACTAAACCTAATTTTTATACCCATATACCTGCACACTTATGCGCTTTCACATATCGCATAGTCTACAATGTTTTTTTTTTTTTCTATAACCACAAAAACGTTTCAGCAAAAAAAAAAAACCAAAAAAACTGCCGATTGTTAGAGTTTTAATAATCACACATTATTATATCCACGATCAAGATATGACATTTCAGGCCTAAGGGCGATAAATATGATGAATATCTAATTACTGTACTGTTTGCCATCGGAGAGGGAATTAAATACAAAGCATTAGGAGCGAATCAGTGATCAGACAAGTTTCTTGATACATACAGGGCTAAGGCTGTGGACTTCTACCTCAGTTACTCCTGCCTCATCTTTAACTTAATTTACTCTTTAGTGCTCAGAAGCTATCGAGAGATGGTGTCATATTTGGATCTTTCTGGTCGTTAGTAACTTGTTAATAGTATTCTCAACAGAGGAGAGAGACATACAGTTCTAAAGCTGAAATAATGGTTGAGGACTGAATCATATTGATTATCAGCCAGATTACTTCACTTTGCAGGCGCGAGACATATAATATAGGCATCGTAAAGAATGTTGAAATAAAAACTCTAATTTGCCGTTTTTCAAACATGTGAAAAAATAAAAACAAATCTGTGACGATATTTTTTTTTCTCACTATTATAATTTACTCTCACATTGTTTGTTTGTTTGTGGCCTTATTGTTTTTCATGTTTTAATATACTGAGAAGAAAGCTCATTGTTTTCTTTCCTTACAAGTCTTGTACAAGTCTTTACCTCTTGACCCCGTCAAAGAGAGGTATGCTAGATGACTTTTTAATTTAAAAAATCGCTGAGTGATGCAACGAATTTCGCAAGCTGCCTTCAGTATTTCGACAGTGATGATGGCATTTGTATCTGCAACATCGGACTGGGGAGGGTTAATTTCATTTTAATTTCAAAAAAAAAAAAAAAATTCTCTTCCTTCATTACCCATTTGCTTGAAAATCTCCCACTCTGATTTTTGCAAGGGCGGACGATTTTCAGACGCGTCAGCTCCTTAAACCCACAGTCTTAAGGAATGGAAATGTCAGCCAGAGGCCTAAGGCTGTCAGGTATAATCTGTACGAATTGTCAAGCTGGTTTTTAAACACATTTTTGGATTTTTTTCTTTTGTCGTTGTTTCTTTAGCTGATTAGATAGCTGTTGAGAAGAGCCTGTCACCATGTTGTTTTAGTGCAAGTAAGTCTAGATTTTTCTCGAATGAAAATGTGACAATGTTCTGAAAGCAGCAAAGAGGACAGCATGTCCTTTAAACTTAAAGATGTCATTACATGTATGAACTCTCTCTGCGAGTAGGCTCTCTGCTCCCACCTACAGGCGGTGAAAACCTGCAATCGGTGGGGGATCTCCCATGGAATGCCATCCTCAACATTCTATGGGAGACATCTCTTCTCTCTGTCTCCTTGCTCCTGTCGTCTGTCCCGCTCTCTTTTCTTTCTTCTTTTTGACGTGTCGACGTATCTTACCGTGTAAGGCATAATATAGCCGTGACTGTGCTATTGTGTCGTTAAACCCCAACAGAATACACATTAGACGCGACACGATGAAATCAGTCAAATTTTGAGCATATGGAGTTAATGGTATCACTGTCAAAATTGTTCATTTCCCTTTCGGTGTGTGAAAAAAGTATTGGTCTACCTTAAGTAGAAGTTGAGCTACTGGCAATTAAAGACGATGGTGGTGACCGGTTGCTGCAGATGAATTTATGAGAAAATGGTCGATCAATTTTGTAAATCCTTCTTTACCTTTGTTAAGCCATGCCACTAAATTACAATTTTTGGGCCTTTACTTGCTCCATTTCAGTCAGTTGAACTCTGAAATGCCTTTTTAGATTGATATAGAAGGGTGGGGTGAAGAAAAAAAAAATACATTAAAAAATTAATTCACTGTTGAAAAACACGTGTTTTCTCCGGTCGGCTCAGTTTGACGAGCGCCTGATTTCATCGTGTCGCGACTCATTATATCTATGAACACTTACTTTTATGCTTTACACCTACAGTCTTCACTGTCTTGACAAATATCCAGGCTGATATTTGGGATAGCTCAAGCGTCAGTCGTGCACAGTCTGTCTTTTGTCCTTGTCAAGATGAAGTCGGTCTTCAGTCTGAGATGTCACGCCTTGGTTATTCCATTCCATTTATCTGTATCATGTCTGATTATATTACAGCTGCTCGAGTTGGATAATAACCTGTTTACTTGTTTTCCTCCTCCGTTTTCCTGGTTTTCCTTGTCGATATTGTTGCTGATGTTGATGGTAGGATGATGTCATAGAATGGACAAACCACTATTTAGCCAAATAATTGAGAATGACAGAAGGCAAGGGCAAAGGAGGAGTATTGTCAGATCGTATGTGCCCTCCATAGCCCTCCACTGACTAAGAGCTTCAGCCATTCAATCAGCCAGTCATTTAGTCAATCAGCCAGTCAGCTACTCAATTAGTGAGTCAGTCCGTCGGTCATTCTGTCAGTGAGTCAGTCAGTCACTTGGTCAGTCAGATTTTCAGTCAGTCAACCAGTCAGTCAGTCAGTCAGTCAATCATTCTGTCAGTGAGTCAGCCAGTTATTAAGTCAGTCAGTTATTCAGTCAGTCAATCTGTCAGTCAGCTATTCAATCAGTGAGTCAGTCAGTTATGCAGTCAGTCAGTCAGTCAATCAGTCAGTCAAAATGAAAAGACTTCATAATGGCGTTAAATGTATCAATAAAATTAACGCATGCTTGTGACGAACTTCCTGTCACCACAATATTCTCCTTCTCGACTTTATCTCCTTGCCTTCCTTTCCTACTGGCGGCCCACCCTTTCCTGCTTCATCAAACTCCTCCTTGACACAAAGAATACATGCAGCCATACTCAACACCAATATACCTTCATACCATCTACCCGCAACCACACCTACATGTAAGTAATCACCACCAACATGGTCAGTAAACCTTCTCTCTCTCTCTCTCTCTTTCTCCCCCCCCCCCCTCCCCGCAACTTCTCACTCTCACCCACCTATACACAAAATCAAACATGCTCATAAACACATGCACACACACGGACGCACACACAAACATAACATACACATACAACCAAACCCGTCAGGAAGAATACGTTTTTTATAGCCCTGTGATAAGGTCTCGCCCTCTCGCCAGAAGGAAATAACTGCAAATCAATGCATCGATCCCGCAGTAACCAAGGGCGGTGATAGTGCCATCTTGCTTCAGACAGAACTGCTGGAACCCAATCATTTCTTCTGCCCCACCAGGACTCTTATTCTATGGAAATCACCCAGACACTATTTTTAGTTGAAAACGCAACTTCAGATCGATTTGGATCATAACTAGTCTCCATTTTATCACCTCGACTTTCTTCTTTTGTTGTTGTTGTTGTTGTTGTTGTTTTTGCCATTTTTGGTATTGTTGATTGTTGTTGTTAATTTTGGCTTTTGCTCCCTGTTTGTGATATAACTTTCTTTCATTTGTTTGTTTATTTGTTTGTTCTAGTCTTCTCTCCCTTAGCATTACCTTGATCTTAGTTCGTGCATTTCTGGGATGTTGTATTTCTGTGTGTGATTGAGTTCCCATGATGTGGTGACAACCTGTATATAAAGGGTGGAAATATATTGCATTTATTCCCTTGCATTACAGGGCTCTAAGCACGTAACAATCTGCGTTACGTTCTATTCACGGCTCTCAACCTCCTGATGGAGGTTATCTCGACGTGGTGTTACTTTGACTTACTCAAAGTGGAGACTCACCTATGTTCTTTGCTTCCTACATAGCACACCATACAAAGTGATTGCCTGTTAGACGCTCAGTTCAAATTCTTATCAGTCTATCAGTAGTGTCATATTCTTGTTACGAGCAACACCACGCACACTAAGGTTAGACGCACACTCTCCACGTAGCCCATTTTGTCCTTAAATAGTTGTCTCCATAATCCTTAAACTTCTATTACTTTTGTCCTTTGTTTGTATCTGTTTATGTTTATAACATATGGTGTTATATGAACGCTAAGTTTATGCTTCACAAGTACAGTCTTTATAGTATTGCTTCTCTACCTCTCATAATCGATTTAAAACTCACTCACCCAGTTATAACCACTTATCTGTTCTGAACACCCTTGCGTTTATCATGATATGAGTAACCGCTCAAAACTCCCATTTTCTCCCATGAAGACATTGAGCTACCCAACTATCGCCGTCCACTTCTCACGAATATGGGCGGTACTGGAGGATGGTGAAAACGGCAAAACTCGCTGGTTGTAAAAGAACAGCCAGAACTAGTGGAGAACTGTCCAGACATGGCAAAGCCATCAGGGGCAGTCCAACAGGGACAGAAAGACAGGTCGTTGAGGATTGCAGTATAGATGAAACTACCGTGGCCAAGAAATTGGACACATGCTTGTTGACGAAAGTTTGCAGGTTCAAATTTCTCCGGTGAATGAAAAGCGATACAACTTTTTTTTTTTTTTTTCATCAGTAATTCCCAAGGTTTTCACAATTCAAATTCAGTTTCCCGGTCATCAAGTCTCTCGTGACATTGACATTTATAACGATTTCAAGCAAAGAGTGAAAATATACAGAGTTGAATGGCTTATTTATTTACACTTGAACTGACATGTTACCTTCCCCAGCATACCTGGGACCTCCAAAATATATTCACCCTCCGAGGGCTGAAAGATCGCACATCACTATCCAAGATGGCGGACAATATATAATAATAATTGAGAGTATTTATATAATGCCTATCCCCGCAATTACAGGCTCTAAGCACTTTACAATCTATTATTACCCCCACAGATCTATAGAAGACACTCGAAAACGTTCTCAAATTCGGGGGACGCATACAAGGCGGCTGCCTGTTAGGTGCTCAAATCCTTATCAATCTAACAATATCAATCACTAACACTGTACTCGGGTTCCCATTCAAACCTGGGTGGAGTCAGGAACTGTGTTTAAATTGCCTTTCCCAAGGACAAAATGTCGGGACCTGTCAGGATTCGAACCCGGAACATTCAGATCCCGAGTCCGACGGCCTAACCGCTAGGCCACGACTGGATCACAATAGATCAGATCCTCTTAATTCTTGTTGTAAATGGAAAGTCACGTCATCTGTTCTCTTGCTCACTTAGTTATTGCTGTTTGCATTAAAAAGCCTTACAACAAAGATGTACAATAGTTATATATCTTACATATTGACAGATCAAAACGTGTTTTACAACACAAACAGAAAAGCCCAGTAACAACTGACAGTGCTATTCCCTTGACGCAGTCACTATCTTCAGTTAAGTGATAGTGATATTCAGAAGGTGACAACAAGCGATATTTCACTATCGCACACTATGTGACATAGAAGCAAAGAAACGTCAACGAAACATGTAAAATGCAAGAGAAGCTAATAAATAAGGCGCTAAGTGCTGTGTTTGGAGTTAGAGGTGGAGGAGAAAATCCGGGGCTTAGGCCAGCACTTTGGGGGAAAGTGTCCCGGTTATACATGATTTAACAGGCCGGGATTACGACAGAGAATGGCAATAGACCTTCCCTGCGTCATTCTGCCGCCCAGTTGTCGTGATTAATTTGCCTCCATTTCCTTTCGTAATTCATTCGTTTTTCTTCCTTTTTTTTTTTTATCTTTTATTTAAATTTAATTTCGGTTCCAATAGTCACCGTGGCCAATTATCAGAGGTGTCTACGTCATTTCTGGTGTGCCTGTTTTTTTTTAGCCACTGTCTGTCTGTCGTTCTTTCAGCTTTCCTCTCTTTGTGCTGTTGCTTGAATTGTTTTATTTTGTTGTTGTTTTTTTTGTCCTTTTTTTTCTGCATTTACCGAGGTGTCTTATCGTTTCTGTTGTATTTCTACTCTTTTATCTGTTTTTCTTTGAAATCTATTAATTCTTCTTCTTCTTCTTCTTCTGTTTTTTTTTTTTTTTCGTTTTTTTTTTTTTTAAATTCTTCTTCATTTTCTCAATTTCCCCAGCACTCCACCTCTTTTGCTCTTTCCTGCTTGTGTTTGTGCT
>JBCAUA010049871.1:0-11664 GCA_038406235.1 Peronia verruculata
AGATAGATAGATAGATAGATAGATAGATAGATAGATAGATAGATAGATAGATAGATAGATAGATAGAGAAATAGAGAACTAGAGAACTAGAGAAATAGAGATAAAGAGAGTTGGGAGGAGGGATGCAGCGACATATAAAACAGAAACGTCCCTTCAAAGATATGCGCACTGCTGTTGTTACAATTTGAGTACAGACGTAGCCAGTGTTTAACTCCGAAGACATCGTCAGTTGAATACAGACACAGATCTGGTTCGTACGCAGTGCCTCTGTATGCTCGAGCACAGCCAGGTAATACGAATGTCAGCCAGGCGTTACATTTATCGTGAATACCAGGCGCACCTCGTCGGGGAAGGTAAACAACCAAACGTAAGAAAAGAAAAGCAGACCAGTTCATAGTGTCTGTTTAGCAGGTCCTTCGTAAAATATCGAGTAGCATTACCAGGGGTCCGGTCTTGATCCAGTATTCTACCATAAAAGTATCGTTCAAATACAGGCTACCGATTTCGTAGACCGGACAGCTGCCGCACCACGCAGTAGCTGTTTTCAAGCAGCTGCTCGATGCTAACTCAACCTTTGTAAAGCTGGCCTCCCTCTGCGAAAGATATTATTATGTATAATGTAAAGCCACACCCCAAAGCTTTTCAGTTCTTGATACAAACGATAATATAGGGGTTCAAAACAGCATTGCGTGCCGTTGGTTAAGAACTGTTGATAAATCAGCAGTGTTTTTTCAAGTGGCATTTTTTAAAAGAATCAGTTATCTTTTAAATCTACACACATGGATATCTTTCAAGCAAGTTTCATTCCACGTTATACCCCTTCTTGTTCGCTGTATCTGATTTTTTGTGTGGTTGATCTGGTCTCGATCCAACTCTATGACTGACATTGTGATACACAGCATCACTGAAATGCTGGGTTGAATAGAGAGGGGAAGATGAAAGGGGGGGGGGGGGGATGTCATAGGCCGGTTTCGCATAGCATTTGTAGTTGGCTTGGTAAGAGACAGTGAATGATATATTGGTGAAAATGGGGACCTGTCAGGCCGTAGAGTGGTCTAGTAACCTACATTATGACCGCACAGAGCTGGAAGCTGTTTCAGTAATAATTTATGAAGGCCGGGGCCACATCCACGGCTGTGGAGCAAATAGCCCACCTGGTTTATGTGGAGAGGTGCACAGTGGCCACAAGGAGTTTACAACACCACTCGGTCGTTTCTGTAATTTATATCAAATTGGTTAATGATAACGTTGGCACAGGATAATGTTGAAAGGCAATAAAAGCAAATCGTGACTGCGATATGAGGGTTTTTGTTTTAGTTTCTGCCCTGCTTTTTTTCCAGTGAGATTTACTAAAGATTTTACTTTTCTTCGTTATATCGTTAGAAACACAGGGATATTAACACCCCTGAATCTGATGTGCCACTGGTATTGGGTGATAAAGAACACGAGAAATGATTATGAATTTAAGGAGAGAGAGAGAGAGAGAAAGTGATAAAGTGATACAAAGTAAATAAGAGGACACACACATTATGTTAGTCCGGTTTAACACAAACTGACAAGATAATTCAATTCAGCAGTAGTTCTGTGTGTTATGTTGTCTTGTGAGTTTATTAGTGTCATGTTGAAAGTTAGGTTCTGTCCTGTGTCGAATCCTTGAGTCCTGAACATTGTCACTGTGCAGTGAATGGCAAATTAGAGCCAGCAATAGTTTTTAAGTTACGTGTTTGCCCGTTTGTGCCTGCGGGCTATGTATGTTTGTGTGAGGAAGTAAAATATAACGGAGCATTTCATAAAATAGTTCATTAATCGTTATACTTCATCACTGCTGAGTCTAGTTTTACAAGGAAATATCATAATTGTTATCATTAGCATTGCAGTTCGGTTACCGAAGCAGTTTCTCAAAATATTCGTAAATTGTTGTGGACCTTAGTCTCCACCAGACCAGACTCAATACAATTCTTGGGCTCAGCCGACACATTCCAGCAATATATTCGTTGGCATCTGTCAATGAATTCATTTACCACAGGCCGTACAGCTAGGCGACGGGAGCGAAAATAACTGTCAGTTGACTTGGCAGTTTTCAGCCGGTACACCCTAGATGTACGCAATGTTATGTTCTTTTGAAACTATGCAGTTTAGCCTTTGCTTCACCAGGAAAACTACTGACAATTACACTCAAACGCTGAAAAAAAAAAAAAAAGTTTGGTTGAAAAACAGAAATGACATGTGTGCGGTGTGCAAATACATTGTTTGCTGGTTGTTTTTTTTCCTTCTCGGGCTCAAGACAGCCAGAAGTTGTGCAGCACGAAGATTCCGCCATGTACAAGCAGGCAACGTTTGTTTGTATTGCTTATTCCCATTTCCTGGTTGAAATCCTTTGAGCATTATCGTCCCCGGCCACATATATAACACCTCTGACCACACAGTTTCACATGACCAGCCTAACATGTGGCTAAGCGCAGCATACTGCATCTAGGTTACATTTAATCAAAGTGCAAGAAATAGGTTTCTTCGCTGAGAAAGTACCACAGAAGTTTCAAAGGCAGAATGATGTCGGCGATGTTACTTGACTGATATTACAAAACTGTCATGTGTCTAAACCATTATGCATTACAGTCGAACAAAATTTTTCCTCTGATTTTTAGATTGTTATGTCATGACTGCTCAAAAGGAAAACCAATTTACGTAATTAGCTGAAACAAAGACTTGTCGGATCTTAATGTCATAGAAAGTCATGGCATAGGACTACGAACTATCAAACAGGAAAACTTTTGTTAGCATACCAGTCTTCTGCTTGCAGTAACAGCTGACAGAGCAAGAGAATCAGTACCTGCACACACAGCAATCATTTATCAATATAAGTGGCTCCAGAACCCTAATGTTTGTATACGGAAGGCTGAGATCTTAAAGGGCTGGGACAGGATACTATGGCACAAGGATTTGTGCAAGGCACTACTAATCGGGGAAATTGTGAACGTGACTCAACGCGGAGCTCATATCTGGCACAGCAAGTATTTAATTTGGCAGTAAACCTTATAATGTTTCAGTTTAGCTTCGCAGGGTTAGGCCTGATGCTGGGTGACAGACAACCGCTGGACTCCAAGTAGTCGGGTCTACATGGCATAAAATTTTAAACTTTATACATGTTGGTTCACTAGTTCTCGTTATGTGATAGGAGCGAAAAATCATGGCTGCTGCAGTTCCTGAGTAACATAGCTACCCTCAATGGGATACCATCGCGAGGGTCGATGTATTCTGAGATACATGCATTATCAGGGTAGAAACGGAGTAGGTACTTTATCTACCACCTCCTCATTTATTTATTTATTTTAAAAAGATAATGAGAAAATGAAAAGTAGGACCAGCACTGACAAGGAAGCACGTGAGTATGGCAAGTGAGGTAATGATATAAGAGACTGCTACCAAATTTCAATAACACACTTGAGAAAGTCACTTAACAGAACGAAACCAGACATGAGCAAGGAGAGATGTGAGTGAGATGGGGTGACTCACTAAATGTAGAGGAGTCGTTTCTCCGAAAGCGTTCGGAATGTTCTGGTCATGGAGTCCATGTTATGAATGGAATCTTTGTGTCCACGGGAGACTAAACACAGGCCACCGTGGGGGAAAAAGCTCATTGCGTCTTGAACAATGTCGCCCCTCCAACGTCCGGAAACACTGCCCTGTCAATGGAGCATTTTATCCACATAGAATGTGGGTCGGACCTGACATTTCCTATATATTACAGCATAACGTGCAATACTCGGAGCGCCATGTCCACATACCAGGTTTACGTGTAAGCACGAACTGGAAGAATTGCTCAAGTCCTCCAGAATTCAAATTTACTAAGAGCCATTCCTGAAAAAGAGCGTGACTCAAAGTTATGTCCCTCATGATTGAAACAGCTCTCCTCTTGGGACCCAAAGTCACCCCAGGCAGAGTCTGAGATTGGTCAGGTATGAATAGTGACCCATACAAATCTATTGATTTTGGAGTCGCCAATGAGAGAGTCCCGGATAAGCGTCCAGTACGTAGAAAGAGGCCAAGAAATGGAAAGTTACTAAGCTCTGTGTGATGATGGTGTTGGTCTTGTACAGAATGTAGGCCACTGGTTTGATAGAAAACATGATGTTTACATCCTTCGGTGAATATAGGAGAGGAAGAGGGAGAGAATGTCCACTGACTTTGCTGTGAGTTAGGGACGGAAAGGTAAAGAGCATGACAATTCAGACAATTGCGTACCTGAGAAGGCGGTTTGTTTGTGAGAATGAGACAGTCTTATGAAATTTGGACAGTAAGTTATTCGCATTTGTAACTCCATAATTAGTAATGATAGATGTAGACTATGAGAGTAGAGACAACGTTGTAGCTAACACCACTAAATTTATTGTCATGTAAAATTTCGTGGTGTGTGGGCCGGGATAATATAACCTTACTGTAGTTAATTAAAGACATAGGATAGCAGGAACGATGCATAAGCATGGCTATTGATGTCCACCACAGAATAGATAAAGTCTCGTAGATGTCGGTAATGCAGTGCTGAACTCGACATATTATGGGTAACCACCATCCTGCAGTTGGTGTAGCTTGTAACTATCGCCAGCCAGTGATAATTGTTTGTTTAGGGGAGATAGTGATAATTTGTCGGTAATGCTACTGATGGTAGTGGTCGCTGTTTGCTTAGACCAAGCAGCGGAGATTAAGGACAAGAAAGCCGATAAGAGGAGATAACTCACGACTCAGAGATACGTAGGTAAGGACATGACAGTGGATGGCGCAGTGTTGGTACATAGTAAGTCGAGGTGGAATTCAGGAGCACTCGGCCATTTCCATCTGTAGTAACCCAGTTCTGAAAGCAGAGCGCACGGCAGGGAACCGCTGAGAAATTGGCGTCATTCGGTGACTATACAAATATTTGCACTGTGGATTTACCTCGCACAGAGTATCGGTTTAAAAAAAAAAAGCTGACAATGCAGAGGGAGGTAATGGGGGGAAAGAAGGCGGTGAAACACGAAGAAAGGCACCGGGAGAACTAACTCTCAGAGTCAGAGACAGCACTGAATGCACAATTAGAACTTTGACCGGAAGCTCAGGAGGACATGTGCATAAAGCCGCGAGTAGAATACATGTATTAATTAACAAATGGATAAAACTACCGGCTTCAGGTGAATGCAAGCCCTAATTTGGTTATGTTGTCCAGTGCTAGCCAAGAGCAAGTCTTGGGCATGATGTTCGGGTATATCGAGTGCAAATGCTATAGGAGCATATAGTTAGAATGAAAGAAACTTGAAGTTAAGTTGACGTCTGGGTTGGCATGTCATTATAAGCCAGAGGAGCTTGAGCGAGAGAAACGACGACATGACTATCTGATTGTTCTGTCTAGTGTATACACCTCTCCCCCCCCCCTCTCTCTCCTAACACTGAGCCATTCTAGAATATTCCCATAATCTAGTGGTCTTTTAATGCGACAACCTTTCCCATAAGTATATTCTATAAAGGTGATGTTTAACAACAAACCTTGGGCCCAGAACTAACCTCTTCTTTGCGGACAATCTAAATTGACGATGTCCCGTCCTGGAGAGATTCAAGAAATCTAAGCCATGTCTCTCCCACGTGACCAGAAATGTAAACAACTTTTGTCGTCTTGTTGGAAAGTTTTAGGGGTGGTGTACAATGACTCCACTCTCATTACAATGGCATTTGCCTGCATCCAGTGCCAAGTTCCACGACATTCTTCGTAACACAAATTCAGTTGAACGTGCATCAGCTTTCTCTCTCTCTCTCTCTCTCTCTCTCTCTCTCTTTCTCGCTGTGTCTGTACATCTTTTTCTCTCTATTTGTTGTTAGCTTGTTGGTATGTTTTAAATGCTAGAAATTGGAAAGGCACAAAAAAAAAAAAAAACGACTGCTATGAATCAAGTCGAGCAAGACCAATGTCAGCTTATGTTCACGTCGTCTCGAATTTTCGGAGTCACGATGTCGCTGAAAGAGGGTAAAGACATTCCAGAATTTCAACAACTAACTGTGGGTGGCGCTGTTAGTGTATTGGAAAAGAGAGGTTGTCGACCTTCTCATTTTTTCCATTCATTCTTGTTGCATAATTTACGGGAGGGAAAGGGTGTGTGAAAGTATTGTGCCACTGAACGCTAGACTAAGTCGTGTTTGCAGTGACTTTTATGTATGAAGTTCTGACGATTTTTCAGATATTTCATGTACGCAATACCGTGAAGAGAGACGACGTGATGCGGCGTAGGAGTACTAGGGAATATGTCGGGCAGCATTCATTCACCGCTACAGTTCATCTCCCGTATTCATAACCCCCTCGCATAATCCGACTCAGAACTTCGTATCATCTCTTGAATGCCACCTGAAAGTATTTTCGTTTAAAAAAAAAAAAAATTGGCGTTGTATAAAATAACAATTTGTTGTCCATGTTAATAAAATTGCGAGCCAAACTATAGTTGTTGTAGGCCACTTGACGGGGACTGAACGAGGTGGAGATTCCCCACTGTGCAGTTGATTTGTGAGCACGTAGCTCTCCACACAGAATGTAGCCGATTTTAATTTTGTTCTCATGTTTTCCAAGAGAATTGGACTCTGGGCATTAGTGTCCCGGCGAGAAGTTTGCAGATCATAGCAATACAGTCATGCTGACCCGAGGAGGCGAGATATATTGACCCGAGAAGGCAAGATTTATTAACTGAAACTTCCACAAAATATAATAGAATAACATTATTATAATGAATGGAAACGTGAAAGAGAGAGAGAGAGAGAGAGAGAGAGAAAAGAAAAGGCTGCATCATTGTTGTTGTTTTTCTTAAGCCTTTCAATCCTAAGAAACAGGATTATCTCGGCTTTTTAGAAGTTGCCAATCTTTGCTGAAAAATTTTGTGGGTAGAAATTTGGAATTTGGAACCCCCCCCCCCCCCTTCTTTTTATATACTCTTTTCCCTCGCCCATCTCTTCCCATTGTGCAACACCATGAGTTTTTTGCCTGCTCATTTAATTTTCAAATTAAGATTGATGTTCTTGTCAAGAGACTATGGAGAGGAATCGGCAGTTTTTCAAATTTGATGCCTTTCCGTTCTCGACTTAGGTTGACAGGTTTATTACATTGACTATGCTAATGGAATAAGGCACTGTCTGTTTAGCACTGCTATAACAGTGAACATTAAAAGTAGTTTTCCCACCGCGTTGTTGGTCTGAGTGGATTCCTGAAAAGTACAAATGATTATGGAAGAGAGGCAGTGAAAGGGGTGGGGGGGGGGGGGGTTAGCAAGGATAGGAGAAGGGAGAGAGAAAGACAGAGAGTGGGGAGGAGGAAAAAAGAGAAGAGTGATCTCATCAGTGATTGCTTTTCCAAAGGAAGGAGATAAAAGAAAAAAAAAAAAATGTTGACAATACCAAACCTCCCCGATCGAGTGCCGACGTTTTTTGATTTAAGAGATAAGGTTGTGTACATTTTCATTAAATATGCAACACTGCAAGTTTATCTGTTTGAGCTCATTCTGTCCCAGCAGTTTGCTAGAGTGAAGTGCATTGGGCACTTAATACGCCCAACGCGCGTCCGTCCCCGCTCAAATGTTTGAATTATTCACCTAGATGACTACCCGTGTGGCTTTATTATGGTCTTCATGATGTGGAGAGACCCTGTTATTGCCCGGGAACTTTTAGGATGTCACGTCGAAACTAGAACACATTGTGACAGTAGTTATCATCACATCAAAGTGATTTTGGGCTGGTATGAGCATGCAATATTCCATCTGGCACTGTGTGACCGGCGTGGTGTGAAATTAAACTCACCATTGAAAAAGGTTTTGTTGCTCTGGGCAACCGATTTGGGTGCTCGTAATTCTGAAGAAGTTCAGGGCTTATCAGTTGTAGAGCTGTTCCAAGAGGAACCGAACTCGAGTTGTATTATGCGTGGCATCTATTTGATTGAAATCTCCCTGCTAATTCAGTTTGGGCAATTTAGGCTACAAATCTGCACACTTCAAGCACTTTATACCGGAATGTTGCATTATCAGACCTGTGAAGATATTTTGTTGTTGTTGTTGTTGTTGTTGTTATTGTTGTTGTTGTTTTGTAGGGGTGGGAAATTCCGCTATCATGCTGTGGGAAGGAGTTTTTGGTGTAGAAACAAACAAACAAACAAACAAAAAAGATATCAGGTTTCCAAACAGCTGCCGATCCATGTCATCTGAGTTACCTTAACCAGCACTTTGCACTTTTAGAGAAATAATAATAGGGAAAGAACTTACCTTTCGCATAGCTACAACAAGTAGGTGAGAACGGCTTTGCCCTAGTCGTGCTGGGGCGCCGTGAGGTCACAATACAACAGAAAACAAACAGATACCTTGATCCAGTATTGGCTGTTGTTGTTGGGGAATTCAGAGAATCGGTTTGAAATTTAGAGTTACGTAAGAGTTTAAATGGAGAGTTCGAAGGGAGTTCCAAGGGGTATTGAGGGAGGAGGGGGGGGGTGATTCGAAGCTGAGGCGATGGAATATAGAAATTGCTGTTTTGTTAGGCATTGGTGTTCACTGTAAAACTCACCTGTATAGAGCCATTTTCAGCAGATTTGCGATCAGTTTATCAACTTACTGCAAGATTTGTTTTTGCTGTAATTTGCACACGTTTGGCATTTTTCAATGTAAAATTTTTTGTCGAATTTTGATTACAAAGCCTAAGAGGCATTTTACACAAGTCAACTGTTTTGCTATAATTTTATGAATAACTGGCTTTTCTTTGGTGCCCAAATTTTACCATGTTTTTACACGTCTTTTTTAAAACAGTTTTTTTATTAGTATCTATTTATTTAATACAGTGTTGATGCTGATCACGGCCTAGGATTTCTTTGATAGACAGTTAAAAATGTGAAAGTGCAGCTTCATTGTCAGTGATAAAAGAGAATTAAATGATAGAAAAAGAAAAATGTATGTGAGTGCAATCACCAGCTTAGGCCAGGAGAATATCTTGTCTGGGCACAGGCTTTCGTTCATAACTGACGTTATTGTAACATTGCCAGTGAATGCCGTGTTTTTCATCTCTGAATTTCGGCACGCTAATTGGCAAGGGATGTTACAGGCGGTATCAAGACGTCTTTTACTTTGGGGCCTCTGTCCCGTCAGCGTAATATCATTGCTGGCCAGCAGCCAGATTGCACTTGTATATCAGTGCTAGACATAAGCCTATTATTGTTATGTTAGATGAATAAAAAGGGGTCAGTGGCTACCAATCCTTTAAGCGGGAAGTCTGGTAAAGCGTCTTTAATGAGCCGTTTTGACCGCCAGCCAAATTGCTTCCTTTTACCGGACACAAGAGGTATGATAAAAGAAGCATTGCAAGCAAGCTTAAAGTCACCATTTATCTTTGCTACATGTATTTAATACAAGAGCGACGGAAAATTTTGAAAATTTACCATGCGATGAATTTTTTGGTGTTGTTGTTTTGTTGTTCACATGTTCCAAACGACAGGAACAAAGGGGATTCTTTCTTTCTTTGCAATGCCTGTGTTATGCGACTTGTACTTGATAAAGGGAAGTAAGGTAACTAACGGCTGCAGGGAGGGGGAGGGAGTCTCGAAAGTTCTCACCACGATCATCCAATCACAGGAAAAACAAAGCAGGAGTTTGGTATGACCGGTCTTTGCTGTGATCTCTCTCTCTCTCTCTTTTTTTTTTCCTCCTCACCTCTCATCCCCCCCCCCTCACCTTACCCCCACCTCCCCTCCGTATCTCCACGTACTATCATGCTCTTCCTCGTCCATTAGTCACATAACGTCAAAAGCATTGAAAGCAAAGTACTGGTCTTCTACCAGAGGTTCACTTCCTCCATTAGCAGAGAGTTGTCATTAACTGAGGCGGATGTCTGGCTCTTCTATAGAAGCGAATTCTTATAAAGAGCGAATTGTTATAAGGCCACAAATGCGTGTGTGAGTGTTTGTGCATATGTCTGTGTGTGTTTGGATCCGTGGATCCCTTTGCATGTATGTCTACGTGTATGTGGTCCAAAAGACAAGGAAAGGAGAGAGAGAGGGGGGGGGGGGGGAAGGGGGTGCAGGCCACTCAACGTCCGAACTGAGAGCTCACTAACTTATTCTTGATAACTCGTTGCGATTTGCATCGCCATCAGGTAAAGCTAAAGCCCACTGTCAGTTTTTGTAATAACGAGAGCACGGTTGTATTATTGAAATTGAATTGCGAATCCCTTGGCTCAACATTGGATCTGTGAATAGCTGGCTGGCTGCAATTCACTTGAGAGCTTCATTGCTTATTGTTTGTGTGTATTTTTGGTTTGGCTTCCACAACGATACGTTTATTTACTTCCTAACCAGCGTTGACCTGAACGATGAATTGTATTTTATTTTTAAATTTTCCGTTTGTCAGCAGGATCTCAGTGTTCTGTGTGGATGGTACAATTCCCTTCCGCTTGTTACTTTATTTTCAATTTATGTTTGTCTTTGTCAGATACTTTCTGATGTTGGTTATTATTATTTTTTTAACACACTCCCACCCCCGCCCACACACACACACACACACACTTTCTCGCACCCAAATCCCTTTTCGTCATTATCCAATCTATCTCGCTTTTTTTTTTTTTTTTGACCACTCGGCCTGCCGTACATACGATCCACACGTGCATTCCACTACCGACAGGCCATCTTCAGAACACGTGTGAGCTGCTCTGCCAAACACACCTAACGCCCACGCTATGCGAGCTAGAACCAAAAAAAAAAAAAATTAAAAAAAAACAATGATGTATGTCGCTCGCCACGATGAGTTGATCCATGGGCGTGAGTAAATTTGAAGAGCCAATACAGCCGTTCGATGGTTTCAGCCTCCGAATAGACGGGGAGAATAGATGGAAGAGGACCGCTGCTGGGGTAGGGGTAGGAAAGGATGGGACGTTCAGGAGTCAGGCGGGTATCGATTTGCTTATTGATTGGTCTTCCACCATAGTCTATGCGGTCCAAGGCCTACTACAATTCCCCAACCACTAGTTTGGCATTTTCTCTCTTTGGTATTACACGGGCAAGTACATGAAAGATTCCATGCGCAAGGCAGGTGCGTCTTCGGGTAGCAGTGCGGGAGATGTGCCGCAGCAAGCCGGGCCGATATCAGCTAAGACTTGCCCAAGTAACTATTCGATACTGGCGGGTCAGAGAGCAGAGCAGAGCGCGGGCTCCCTGCCAAATTCAGCCCTCGACATGCCTGAAACCACTGTGTTTAACTGACAGCGATCAATGCACGAAATCATCATCTCCGGCACGGGTCGGCCTCTGAGTTTCCTCCATGTCTTTCTTCTGACTATAAATCAACATGATTGTAATCGCTGGTAATTACAGTTTTTTATTGGTCTGGCCCCACCTAGATAAGGGGATTTTGAAGGAGAAAAACTTAAAGATTTCTTTTAATTTCCTATGTCGAACGAAAGAAAAAACATGGATTGTTATTGGCATGCCCATGAATTTTGAAATTATGACAATTTTTACGCTCACTCACAAAGCTTGCTGTCTTTGCCATCTGCTAATACCAGTCTTCTTAATGTGTTGAATTTCCCTCCTCTTCAAGTTATTACAAAGAGAGGGGGGGGGGGGGGGGGGGGAGGGGGGGGGGGGGGGGGGGGGGGGGGGGGGGGGGGGGGGGGAGGGGGGGGGGGGGG
>JBCAUA010049882.1:0-11663 GCA_038406235.1 Peronia verruculata
GCTATCACATGATACCAAAAACTCCATATGGTGAAAAATCGACATACGTCTCATTTTGACTGGTTGCGAGACATATGCTAAAAGTTTGACAAGTCCTTGATTTCACTATGTGGCATCTCATGTAGATCTACATCTAGCATTATATATGAAGGTTTGAAAGTGATAAATTAAAAAAAGAAAAGAAAAAAAAGTTTGACTGTGATCATTGAACGACTAGATGTTGTATATCAAGTTTATTTCACCTGTGTTGGTGTCCACCTCTGTTTGCTGTCCTCACTGGTAGCTGTTGGCCAGTCCCAGATGCATGTGGGCTATACAGCGACGGTCAAGGTCAAGGTATTTCCAACCTCAGATCCAACTGGTCAAACAGTTGACCATCACAGAGATAGAAAGCGGGCCAGAACTAACTGTGACTTTTCTGCTGACTTGTGTTGTTGATCTTCATTCATTCAGCGTTTGGTATAATGTCATACTTTTTTTTTTCCTCTCAATATTTGCAGATCAAACCCCAACTCCGACCAAATTCCTGAAGAACTGTGAGGAAATTGGTCTCTTCCAGGAATTGACACAGAATCCATTTGACCATGCCTACAAGAAAGCTCTGGACAATGATGTAAGTCTTACATCCATACTTCTCCCCAAAACAAATCCCGAGAAAAGCATCTTATAAAATTTATTTGGCAAACATCAGTCTGACATTTCATTGGGCTGACTGTATAAAAGAGTCTATGTGGCCTACAGGCTGGATGATACATATAAAAGATCCCATATATGTCTTGCAGACTGAACAATGGATACATTGGACTCAGTAGATACATACAAAAGATCCCATATGTGTTCTGTAGATTAAACTTAGTAGATAAATATAAAAGATCCAAATTATGTCCCGCAGACTGGACACAGTTGATGCATAATGAAAGATTCTATGTCTGTTATACAGACTGGATTCATTAGAAAATAATACAAAAGAGCCCAGATCTGTGCTCAGCAGTAAAAAAATACATGATTATGTCTCATAGCCAGTCGAAATGAGACGTAAGTTGCTGGGCTAGCACAGAAAAATCGGGCTCTGAATGTGATGGGGGGGGGGGAGCAGATATCTTTTTTTTTTTTTAATTGCAGAAATCAAAAGTACATTCATTTCTGAACAAGACAAGATCAGTCTTACCCTTGATTTATTATATTATTTCATTAAAATCAGGTTTTTGTGAGGTAGGTATGTAGATGTAGATATATGCGTTCTACCATTCATTTAAACTCAGTTTTCTTGGAAATTTGGTCATTGCTGGGGATCCCTCCCTGTCTCCTTAGACTGCAGTATCTCTGACTAGAAAAAACTAGCGCATAACTTTTTTCACCACCTGAAAGGGTATCAAATAAGCTTTTAAATGATACCAAAAACCTCATATGGTGAAAAATCGACATAGTCTCATTTTGACTGGCTACGAGACATATAGAAGATCCCAGTGTTTAACAATTAAAAAAACACATAGAAGAGATCCCATTACTCAACAGTTGTCTGTTCCTGTCTTCCACAGCCTCCCATCCCCGGCCCCCAAACTACTGAGCTCAACACACCAACCTTGATCTTGTCTGACTCACTAAAAAATTCCACAAGCACAGCTGTGACCACGGCATTGTCTGCTTCTCCGTTGAGCCTGGAGAAGAACAAAGGGAGTGAACCCCTCAAGCCAAGCCCTTTGGCCAAAACTACCACTAGCAGCAAGCTGGTCTTGGATCTGTCAGGCAAAAATGTCATGACAGCCCAGCCATCCCCCTCAGCAGCAGCAATAGCAACGGCATCAGTCAAACGGCATCTCATAGCCCAGGTGAGAGACTGAGAATGTGTGCAGGTAACGTGAGATACCACAGGATCAGATAGGTATTATGAGGTAGTGCAAGGTTAGATGGAGGTAGGACAGGATCAGATCAGGTAGTTGGGAGAGGTAGCACAGGTCCAGATCAGGTAGTCATGAGAGGTAGCACAAGATCAAATCAGGTGGTATGTGTTAGTGCAAGACTAGACCAGGTAGTGAGAAGTAACATAGGATCAGATCAGGTTGTCATGAGAGGTAGCACAAGCTCTGATCAGTTAGTATGAGGTAGTGCAAGACCAGAACTGGTAGTGAGAAGTAGCACAAGATCAGATATGATCATGGAAGCAGCACAGAATCAGATCAGGTAGTCATGAAAGATAGCATGGGGTCAGAATAGAAGTTGTGAGGTAGCACAGGATCAGATCAGGTAGCCAAGGATCAGATCAGGTAGTCATGGGAGGTAGCACAGGATCAGATCAGGAAGTCATGGGAGGTAGCACAGGATAAGCTCAAGTAGTCATGAGAGATAGGTAGCACAAGATGAGATCAGGTAGTGTGAGGTAGTCCAGGATCAGTTCATGTAGTGTAAGGTAGCAATGTAGTGTAAGATAGTACAGGATCAGGTAGTGTGAGATAGTACAGGATCAGGTCTGGTGGTGTGAGGTTAGTAAAGATCAAATAGTCATGAGAGGTAGCACAGGATCACATCGGGAGGTGTGAGGTAGCACAGAATCAGATCAGGAGGTGTGAGGTGTACAGGAGCAGCAGGTAGTCTGACCAGCATGCTGTTTATTGTTGTTGTTGCAGGATGCAGACAGCACCAGCTCCATCTCCCCAGCCAGAGAGGAGGTCCTGGTCACCAGAACTGACCCAGTCCAGCTGTCCCAACCAGTCAGGTAGACAGGGCCAGAACTGAATGCACTGTGTAAAAGTTACTCTCACATGCTCATCTCTGCCTTAAGCTATTTTGGCTAACATCTCATTACTTTAACTTTATCATCTGAACAACTAACTTTCATATACAGTCAACTTTATCCTTTCCACCACATTCTGTCATTTTTTCCCTCTTAATCACAAGCTGTCAACTTTACTTTCTTAATTACTCATTGTCAACTCTGCTCTCTCAACTGCATACATCAGCTTTACTTCTCAAGCAAATTCTGTCAACTTTACCTCTAGATGACCTACTGTTAACCACATACTGTCAACTTGACTTTCTCATCTACATACTGTCAACTTCACTCTCACCCAGTTTATGTTGGATTACTCTCAATACAGTCAAATAAGCAATATCAGCTGGCACCTCAGTATATTTGTTTGTTTGTCTGTATATCACCAGCTCTACCCACCTGCTGGTCAGGGGCAGCACCTCCCAACATTCCACACACAGCAATGTGCCCAGTGTCCAGGCCCAGCTGGCCGACAGCTCGTCCATGCCAGAGGGAACAAATGCAGCTCCGAGTGCTGTCAAAAGGGAGCCAAACTTGGCTGATGATGAGGAGGGGAGAGAACCCAGGATCAAGAAGGAACCTGGAGATGTCGGCTACACAGACCAGCAGCAACAGTGCACCATGCAAGTCTTGCTACAGCTGCCCAATGGAGAGACAGGTGTGTTCGTCTTAGCTCTTATCTCGGTTAGCGACAGGTGTGTTCATCTTAGCTCTTACCTGTATCAGAGACAGCTGTGTTCATCTTAGTTCTTACTTACATCCCAGACAGGTGTGTTCATCTTAATGCTTACCTGTACTAGGACAGGTGTGTTTATCTGAGCTCATACCTCTGTCACAGACAGGTGTGCTCGTATTAGTTTCATACCTCTATGAGAGACACTCTTGTTAATCTAAGCTGTTTCTTTTGTCAAAGGCAGGTGTATTAATTTTGTTGTAGCTCTTATTTCTATCAGACATACTTTGTTCTTCTTAGCTCTTACATCAGCTGTTTGTTCTATGGTAATCAACACTTCTAGGATTTAAAATGCTCACAAGTTTTCGGTTTAAGCATGTTCTACTGTATTAGCAGTCGTATCCATGTCACTATATAATTGGAAGGTAGTAATCTATAATGTGCTGGGTCACCGTAGAGGAAGCAGACTGGGACCTCTCTGAGAAGGTAGTACCGAGACCAGTGTCTCTGTCCGATTGAACCTGCTTACAATTGTTCTCTCCTATTGTGGTAGTGCCCATCAGCATCCCAGCTACCATCAGCAAGGTGCAATACCTGAGTGGGCAGCAGAGCCTGGCCCAGCCACAGCCACAACTACAGCAAGCCAGTCAGCACCATCCATCACCCCTGCAGCACCAGCCACCGGCCTTGCAACCAGCACCAGCTAAAACCACAGCCTCCTCTAGTCTCTCCACCACAATGGCTTTAAAACAGGTGAGAGAGAGAGAACTGGCCTGCTATAGTTTGGCCTTGGAGCAGGCAGGGTTTTTTTTTTTTTTTCTCACTACGTCAAAGTATGCAATAGAAAAGAGAACAGATGTATTTCTGTTGTTAAATATCTGTGGATAGGATTGAGTTTTCTATTTGTGCTTCTCCTCATTACCAACTGGTCACTGTTTGTCACCCTGCCATATGTTTAAAATTTATGACAATCATCGTATAGCATATAACCAAAACAACAAATTCATGTAGAGCTATTTTTACTTGGCGGCGGCTGCGGCATCCATAGGTCTTGAGAGTTGATGGTGTAGCACTTGGTTTGGGGATGGCATCTTCTAGAGTGGCTGAGGAGCCCAATGCTAGAGTGGCAGTCTTGAGAACAGTGCCAAATTTCAAACAATTAAAATGAATACTTTAGGAGCCTTAGATTTTTCAAACTAAATTCCAAGACACAAAATCCAAGATTACATCGTTGTGATGTCAGCCAGATGCAAAATAGTTGTTTAGGATATTTAATGACTTTTTAAACTTGGCCAAGACATTTGAAGGCCTTTGAATAAATTTGATGAAACTAATAAATGCTTGTGAAGCAGTTGGAACCAGCTTTATTTTTATTTTGTGATTGGCTTCCTGGATCTCTCTCTCTCTTTAGAAAAGAGTCTGCACATTTTTTAAATTTTTTTTTTGGTCAGAAAATTCAGTTTCATCATAGTTCTCATAAGAGGCACAGACTGTAAATAGTTTAGTTTTTGTAGAATTTGAATGCAGTATGATGAAATATGCCATCTCCATAATCCACCTGACAGAGGATAAAAGATGGTATAGGCTTAATATGTAAAAAGAAAAAAAGGGTTCGGTGGAGGTGGTCAAAATGAGAATATTGGATTGATTTGTTGATTTGATTTGGTAATCTAGTTATTCACTTAACCTGTCAACGGTCATGCTCAGAATGGACTTGTTCAAGAGAAGAATTGTTTCACTAGGAGAACTACCTCTAATCTAGACTTATATTCAAGAAACAAATGTCTGGCAGCCAGTCAAATGAGACACATGTCGATTTTTCATCACATGGAGTTTTTGGTATCATGTGATAGCCTATTTTATACCCTTTCAGGTGGTGAAAAAAGTTTTGAACTAGCTTTATTCCACCCAGAGATAATGCAGTTTAAAGACTCAAGGGGGGACCCCCCAGCAATATATGAACAGTCGAACACATATATCTGCATGCCTACCTCACAAAAACTCGATTTTGATGAAGTATTATTTATGAGTTGAGGGTAAAACCAATACAGTCTTGTTCGGAAATGAATGCACTTTCGATTTCTGCTATAAAAAAAAATCCGGTATCTAACTGCACTTTATCACATTCAAAGCCCGATTTTTCCCTGCCAATCCAGTGACTTACATCTCATTTCGACTGGCCACGAGACAAGTGAGAAAAAGGGCAACGTAAACAAATAAACAAAGCTGTGTGTTTGAATCAAAACTTCTCTTTTGATGGGTCCATTAAGTAGCTTCTGCCTGCCACCTGTATGTCTGTTTGTGTGTTATTGTGATGGTTGCCATGGCAACACAAGTCAGTACCCTGTAATGATAGATGTGAACAAGTTTTCCTTATAGCTGACAGTAGATTGACATTTGTGATCCCCATAGTAGAGGCAACCACCATTTTTATATGTCGGCAACAGGTCATTGATCACAGATGGGAATTTATGTGACTGCATTTGGCTGCCTGTACGTATCTTCCCACATGTGCAGCAAAGTTGTTCTGTGTCATCATTTGTTGTTTTTTTTTTTGTTTTTTTGTTTCCACCTGACATGCACAGTGATTTGACTGTACTGGCTGTTTGTTTGTATCTTCCCACATGTACAGCAAAATTGTCTTGCGCCTAGGGCTAATAGGTCGCAAGTCGCACGGAGTGAGTTCAAGTCACCGCCATTTTTTACAGTTTTTACTTACTATTTTCCGACCATGATACCGGGTACCAAAACATTTCTTTTTTTTTTTTTTTTGCAGATTAAAAATGGTTAAATTATTTGTGTAGACCAAAAAAATTTTAGTATCTTAGTTGGAAAGTAATTAAAAACGACCAAAAACAGCTGTATATCTTCATTGCCCTGCAGAACTTCTGACTCATTTGCCCTGGCCACAGGACAGTTGTTCTATGTCTGGATACATGTTTGTTTGTGTACCAAACATTTTACTGTGACCTTCTATTGTGCACAACTGTGTGTTTCTTGTACCCCCAGAGATTGAAAGCCCAACTCCAGGGACAGCACAGTCCCTCAGCCAAGTCAGCTGATCTCAGCCTGGTCTCCTCCAACCCAGCCATCCTGACCTGCAGTACCGCAGCCATCCTGACCTCTAGCACCACAGCTGCCACCCCTAACACAACCAGTGGGCAAGTCCTAATGGGCAGTACCTCCCCCATCATGATGGTGGACTCACCCAATTCGGAGATGAATTTGTCAGACTCCTCTGACTATTCTGTGGACAGGTAAGCGTGATGTTATCCTTCAGCCATTTTCTAACCATGCACAGTGAACTTTATCCTGGGCTGTCAATGTGAATTCTAGGGACCCATTTATTTAGTTTTTTGTCTTTCCAAGTGCTGTTAAATGCAAATATAGTCATGCACAGAAACTCAAGGATTGAAAAATGTGTTGGAAATTTCCATGACGGGTTTTTGTTTTTTGTTTTTTTTTACAAAGCAGTACAAAGGTGACCAAGGGGATGTAACCATGATGACACTGAACGGTGGTATTCTAGGAATTAGATCCCCTCAGTTCTTCGTGAATTTGGGATTAGTGTCTTCCAGTTCTCTGTGCTTGATTCTATTGCTGCTGAGCTTGTTAAGGATTGATGGAAAGAGGAATTGTCTCTGGTGTGATGGGCAGATGCTCACATTTGATCTCTGTGGCAGATATTTGAAGGAGACCTCTGTGGTCTTTATGAGTGGATGTAGAGATGACATGTCTGTGGTCTGAAAATGGTCTAAAACACCGAATGTTTTCTGATTTAAAAAATTTTTTGTTGTTTTTTGTCATGACAGCAAGCGGCAGAAGATGAGTCCTGAGAATGGAGATCCAGAGGAGAGGAGACGAAAATTTCTAGAGAGAAATAGGTAACTCCCTTGTTTGTTCAGGAAATTTCTGTTTGGTTTGCCTTAGAACTTTCATTTCGATCTTGATTGTGACAGCTGGTTTTACCCAGATGTATGAGAGTGAGAGATAATTCATTGGTCAGTGAAGGTAAAAAATAAAAATTTGATTTATTTTTTTGTCATGCCTGAGTATTAAGTGCAAAATGTTGAGGAGGGGAGGTTACTGACAGTATTTCGTGGTGTGTAACTGTGAAAAGTCTGAGCTTTGTAAATCATAGCTCAATCACAAGATTGTCTTTGCCTGGTAGACTTGTTGTGATGATCCCATCATAACACAGAGATGTCAGAACTCTTGATCTTCTCAGGGAGCAGATCAAAACTTGCTAATGCTGCTAAGAGATTGGTACAGTGATGTCAGATATCCAGTGGAATGTTCTCTTTAATCTGTCTGGGTGTTTGTCTCCAGGGCAGCAGCAGCCAGGTGTCGACAGAAACGCAAACACTGGATCAGCAATCTGGAGAAAAAAGCTGATGAACTGCAGAGCACCAATGCCAAGTTACAGGTAAAAGAAAAAAAATAAAAAACAGTCTCTTTCCTCAGACTTTGTTCTATGTCTTTCTTTCTTTCCATATCATTTTGTGTTTCAATGGCCTTATGTAGATTCTGAGATGTTGCCTGCAACCAATTTTGCACCTGGAATCAGACTGATAGCATGGCCAAGTTGGCTGTCTTTAGCATTCTCAAATCAGGGTACATCCCATAGTTTTCTTTCATTCTGTTTTTGGTTAGAAAATTACCAACAACATGAATCTGTATCTTAATCAACTTATCAAAGTTTCCTCAGTGAATTGAAGTTTTCGTAATTCATCGGTTGATCTTTTAATTTGGCCTTAGTGCAGGAGACCAGGAAAGACTTATTCAATCCAAGAAGTTTTGTACTGTGTTTATGCTCAAACAAGTTATGTATAAATCTACATCTCTATAATAGCAAACTCAGACACTGTAACATTTTCTGTCAAGGACTGATTAGCATGTAAATTTATCACCGCTGAAAGTTAGCCCCGATTTTAGATGAGAATTCATAATTTTTTTGTTCCTAAGATTTGTGATGCATTTGCTCTAACACAGAGGTTTGACAACTTTACATGGTCCACACAAATTGTTTGCAAATGTTTTCACAGTCAAGCTTATTATAATCTTAGGAGGAAAACAGAAGAACTAGCAGTTTCTGGAGACATATTTTTTGACAGGAGATCCATTTTTAATACAGTCAAGTCTACTTAATTGGAATTTGTTGGGACTATCCTAATGGGCTCCACAAAAGAGAATTTGACAGAATTTTAATAAGGGAGGCAATTATTGAATGACTAATGACTCGTTATTTTAATTATTTAAATAATGGAATCTTTCCCTTTTTAGAGAAATTGAGCTGAGTGGCTTCTGCACTTCCCCTTTGTTTAAATTCAAGCGGACCGTTTAATTGAATTGTTAGCCTAAATAAGGGCAGCCTGCAAGAGAAAGTAAAGAAAAGAAGATGAAGAAGGGTGTTTTAATGATGAGTCCTGGAAAAGACTGTTGGTGTAGTTTTAGTTCTGAAAGATTTTGTTGAGTAAGTTTTAGCCATGACAACGGTTATTATTCAACTCGGAAAACATTTAGAGAAAGCCATCACAGGGTCTACGAGGGTGCCTATGTAACACGACTGAACCGCAGTCAAAAAAAAAAAAAAATGAGCGTGATCCTGGCCTATCCCGTCACATTTGCCAGAACCAAGGCAGTGATCATGCTAAACATGCTATTATGGTGTTGCCTATACACTTTTTAATGTGCATGTAGCACATTTACGTTATATGCATCATATGTACCTGTACTGTAAGCACTGTCAGGATGCTTGATTATGGATTGATTGCTTGGCTGGTACTCTGAACGCACTGAACACAAGGCCTACTTGTATTGTGCACGGCATGGAGCACACTCAGTATGTGCAATTTATTGTCTGGTCCCTTTCACCCCATCTGTGACGCTGTTTCCTTTGTTTTTAAACCACTGGCATACACGTTGATAAACCACAAGGTGAGGACAAGAGCAGATTTTTATCTTTGTGTCAGCACTGATGGGTTCAGTTAATAGGAGATTGGCAGTAATGGCCTGTAGTTATGTTACTACATTTAATAGGCTCAAAGAGGAAAAAAATTTGTTGTTTCATTTTTATTCAAAGTATTAGAAATTCATATTATTCGAGTTCATTTTGAGTGGTCTCCACTGTACTTTTTTATCCTCCAGTTGAAAAATGACAGTAGACTCCAGAATGCAGGCTCGGTCAGAACAAAAAACCTGCCTACCCCTCCGATGCTACAGAGGATACACCCACATTTCAATCCAACTTTCTGCCTTCCCACACAATGAACATGATTTCCCCAATTTCTCACGATTTTGACATTTAATGCTGGAATCTTATCCATTTCAGACGTCATCTTGTGATACTGATCTCATGTAGTGTTAATAGTGTTATCCAGTGATGTTGATGTCATATAGTGATGGTGATGTTGTCATGCAGCATTGGTGATGTCACATAGTGCTGGTGATGTCATTGGTTGATGACAATGTCATGTAGTGATGCTGACCTTATCTAATGATGCTGATGTGGTGGTGTAGTGGTGAGGATGTCACCTACTGGTACTGATGTCATTTAGTGATGGTTGTGGGACTTACCTGTGACATAAGCTTGTGTGTGAGTTCATGCCACTGACTGTATGTATTTGTTTGTCTGTTCGCAGAGCGAGGTGAAGCTGCTAAGGGGAGAGGTAGCTCAGCTAAAGACATTGCTCTTGGCCCACAAAGATTGTCCAGTCACACAGCAGCAGAGATCACAAGGGCAGCTACAGCATAGTGAGTGACACACTTTGATCTCATCCTATAGCCACTCTCTGTCTGCCCTAGTCTTTGTCTGTCTGTTTTGGTCTTGCTCTGTCTGCCCTGGCTCATTTCTATTAGACCTAGTCTTTCTCTGTCTTCCATAGTCCTCTGCTCTAGTCCTTCTCTGTCTTCCCTAGACCTCTGTCTGCTCTAGTCCTTCTCTGTCTTCCCTAGTCCTCTGTCTGCTCTAGTCTTTCTCTGTCTTCCCTAGTCCTTCTTTGTCTTCCCTAGTCCTTCTCTGTCTGCCCTAATCCTTCTGTCTGCCCTAGTCTTTCTCTGTCTTCCCTAGTCCTCTGCTCTAGTCCTTCTCTGTCTTCCCTAGTCCTCTGTCTGCTCTAGTCTTTCTCTGTCTTCCCTGGTCATTCTCTGTCTTCCCTAGTTTTTATCTGACTGCCCTGGCCTAGGCTCTCTATTTTAATTCTCTAACATTTTGTTGTCTTTATGTCTGATTTCTTTCTGACCCCAGTTATCCTGACAGACCCGGGCCTTTCATCACAAGACCTAGCACAGGTGGTACCTACAGGGGAGGTAACTTCAGACCCAATCCAGATAGGCCAGACCTTTGTCACATTTTTACGGGAGTCAGTTGGAACTCAGGAAGACCCAGAGGCCAGTAATGATGGATGAAACTCAAAACTCATTTGGAGGGAGAGGGATTCAGCACAATATGCTGAGAACATTTTAGCAGCCAGTCTGACAGCAAAACGTGACAGTGTTTGGCTTATGTGGTTTGTATCACTAACTGAGAAGAGAGAGGAGGGGACCGACCTTAGCCATTGTGAGACAGAGGAGAGCTTTCCAACTTTTGTGTCAGATCTGACTGTTTATGCCTGCTGTTTCAGTGAGTGACATTCTCCTGCAGTGTTGGACATTCTCTAATTGTGACATAAAACTCAGTGACTGTGAGAGATTTCCTGGTGATCAGTGATGCAAATCTCAAGTGATGCTTTGTATTTTATTGTGATCAGTATCTTCAAACTTTTCCTTCAGAAAGTAGATCTGGGTGTGAGCATAATGGAAGCAGGCTGGAACAGAGGTCATGGGTTATCCAAGGCCTCCCACAACCCACTGATGTGAAACCAAAACTGTATAGATCTAACCCATAACTCCAATGGTCAGAGGAATGAACAGGCAGATGGAGGAGATAGGGAGAATCAGAGGCCAAAAAAAAAAAAATAAAGCAATGGGTTGTGCAATCAATTTTAATTTACTGGGACCATCCTATTCTGTTAAACAAAAAAAAAACAGAATTCGACTAACAATTAAACAAGGGAGGCAATTATTGAATGATTAATGAAGCAATATTCTAATATTTTATTACAGGATTATTCCCCTGTATGGCACACATTGTCATACATGAAAGTAGTACAGTGGAGTCCGCTTAAGATAAACCTGGCTTAAGATAAACTTCCGGTTAATATAAACTTTTCACAAGGACCCGAT
>JBCAUA010049893.1:0-11663 GCA_038406235.1 Peronia verruculata
ACGGTAAGATACGTTTACACGTCAAGAAGAAGAGCGGAAAGAAAGCGGGACAGAAGACAGGAGCAAGGAGAGAGAGAGAAGAGATGTCTCTCCTGGAATGCTGAGGATAGCACTCCATGGGAGACACCCCACCGATGGCGGGCTTACACCGCCTACAGGTGGGAGCAGTAAACCTACTCATAAACCCCGAACCCCCACGGGGGGTGGGGGGTGCTGTTATATTTGTGTCATAGATGACTCTGACAAATAAGGCAAGGGGGTCAGATTACAGGAAAACAATGAAGAGAGGACTGGTAGAGGACGAAAGAGAAAAGTATTTTTTTTTTAAAACTGAGAATAATGGCCTTGCCATATCTGTAATTAATTGGCCAAATACTACTGGTTCTCACTTTGATACGTGTATCTCTCTCGCTAGTTCTAAGAAAGATACAGGACTCACACCAACCGCTAACAAGCTTATAACGTCAGTTTCGCCATTGATGCATAAATTAAGTTAGCATAAGACAACTTACGATAAAATACATAATATTATTACTGCAAGATAGGGCAAATCAAGAAGAAATAAGCCATTTCAAGTTAGCTAGACAATGTACCCAAATATCTATTACATTATCCCTGTAAGATACGATAATGCATGCAACGTGAGGTAAGATAAGGTAAGATGAGGTTCTCCATTATGAAACATGGGTAACAGTGAGCAGACAAGTCATCAACTACAAACCATTGCAATGATATTCACATTAACATCAATTCAAATGGACAAGGGTTACTTTTTATCTTGTTGATTATGATCTTACTCAGACTCTGTGATGATGAACTGAAAACAGATTTTTCTCTCAGACAGGGCTGGTTTTCTATAGAGCACTCGGTTACACTTGAATAAACGGGATGAACAGAGAATAGGAAATGACATGAATTATTCATGAGGACGGATTACAGTTTTGTTAATTCACAGCGTTTCACAGAACTGGAGAAATCACACCGGATGGATTACTGAAAGCTATCCCGGTGAGACACGGGAGTCATCGTTTCTTTACTTCAACACATTATAATAATAATAATTATTATTATTATTATTACTATTTATCTACGCTTTTGGGCGGGTTTGACAATCCCACTTTCAGTTAAATATGGAGAAGACATCATTAAATTTTCTCTTTTCCCGCCGTGAGGGTAGAATAGCAAGCATCCATAACTTAGTCACTGCAAACTAAACAACTGTTGGAAATTGGTTTTCTCACACTCTCTCTCTCTCTCTCTCTCTCTCTTTAATGTCTTTTCCTTTCTTTCCTTTTCTATTTTGTTTCTCTTCATATTCTTCTCATAAACTCTGTCTGTCTTAATTACTCTTCACTGATTATTTCTCTCTCGCTTCTAGTTAATATCTTCAACTTCATCGCTCTTTGCTTTGTGGCATCTCTATGCAAGCATTTAAAAAAAAAAAAAAAAATCTGTGTAAAAGTTTAGAGATTTCTTCAGTTGCAAGTTATCAGCAACCTCTGCAGCATCAGTGGGCGATTGTTGTGCTCAGTCCTGTAACTTCCCCTTACCAGACAAAGAGGGATCCCAGGTAATGTAAAGAGCAAAAAAAAAAAAAAAATCCCTTCTGCACCCTTTACCTAAAACACACACCATGAAAAATCCCCTCCATTGTGGTATAAAGAGAATGTTTTCTCCTGAGTGTTATAATTTTATCAAATTTTTGGGTGATTAGTCTTTTGAATGACAAGAAGTAAACGTATATTCTTCCTCTTTGCATTGCTTGCTTAACTTCTGTGATGTCTGGCAATGGGAGGCAATAGACCTGGTCAAAGTTATCTCTCCATTACACGAATCCCTGCTTTTGGGAAGGGCAGATAATCTGCGAAAGATCTCCCATTATGACTCAATTTTGTATCTACTATTTATCATGTTTTTGTTTCATTCTCTATAGCTTTCATCTAAGTGAAAGAAATCAGAAATAAGACATAAGATCAACAGGTGCAATCTTTGATATCATCTCAAAAAAAAAATAAAAAAAATAAAAAAATACATATATAAAAATAAACAAACAAACCAACAAAATGAAGAAAAAAATCCCTGTTATATGTAATAAAGACACATTTAACACAGAAAGAATGTTTTGAAAGTAACAATTGACTTGAACTAAACATAGCTCAAATCGGAAGATACAAATTTAGAAGCAGTTGCATTTGCATTGTACACCAGATATGTCGAGTCAGTAGAACACCATGTCAATTGTTGCGGAACGATGAGGCATGGAACAACAGACTTTTAAGCACCATAAACATACGTTAGAACTGGCAAAGTATTCAGATTAAACACTCTCTTTAACTGGCGATTAAAGAGTAAATAACACATTATATTACATCGCATTGTATAACGTTGATGCTCTACGACGTTGGATAAACTCAAAGGAATTCGAAGAAGAGACAAAGAATTAAGGAAACAAGGGAAACTTTGTAGGAAACAAGACAGGCAAGAAATTGTAGCCGTGCTATAGGACAACACTGTTTGCTTCACATGAAATTTAAACAGATTGGCTGCAATAGCTATCTCTGATCTGTAGATGAGACAAAATAGAGAAGAACCAAGAAGATGAGCCGATATAGAATACATAGTGTGCTCTAAGTTGCGAGAACTAAACCATGCATATCATGTATCACTATGCCAGCAACGAACACGGATTGTCTAACTACAAATTGACTAACATCACGATTACGAATTGTTGTCAATGCTTACAGAAGCCTTTGGACTGCACGAATTCTAAAGGCTGTCTATTCTAGATTCGGGTGAGATAATATGCAGTTTGGTTCGTTTGTTTGTTTGTTTGTTTGTTTGTTTGTTTGTTTTGGCGGCCCAAACATATTTCCTCAGGCCTCTGGGCTGTTCACAATGACTTTACATCTAAGCTTAGATCCATACCTGTAAAGCTGTATAGCTGTCAAGAACGTGTTGCATAGTTCCTAGACTATTACTGTTAGTGTTAATAGCAATAACCTTTTCACGGGGATGAATCCTACTGCAAGCTTCTAATATAACTGCCGATATTTCTCCGTTGTTTTAACAAAACAATAAAATTTCTCTCTTCGCGTAACGAACTCCCCTGCACGCGTTACATTCTCCTTTCGTCTTCCAACCACCTGCGGGCAATTAGCTTTCGATATCTTCCATCACCGCAGTTTATACACGAAACAAATGTTTACATTACGAGAAACATAACATTATTATGACATGAACAGCATGTCTGAACTTGTGTGAAAAAAAAAAATCAAAGGAGTTAATCTAGGCAAGTTGTAGCTAGAGCTTTTTGGAAGGATTTTTCCATGTAAAAAAAGAAGAAAAAAACATCAGCAGGGCAAGAATGGATCAAAATGAGAACAAGCAAAAGTTTCAAAGTGCGACTATGCATTTTCGTTTCATACAAAACCGCAGTATTACACGATCTTGCTCTCGATACTGTGAGATAAACAATAATTAGGACGCAGCAGAAAACGATGACAGATCTGATTCAACTGCTTATTTCCAAACGTTTGTAGGCCTACCTATATCCTATCTCTATATTATCGCATTCATTTGATTAAAAGACAAGAAAAGAAAGACTAACTTACAGTGGAAATTTAAAAAAAAAAAAAAGTGAAAGAAATCCAATAACCGAAATAAAAACATCACAAAGATATGTTGACAAATAAGATATTAAATTACGCCAAGTTTCCATCATAAACTCACATTTCTCAGATACCACGGAACACTGTGACACACAAGTAGTCACTGCAGAAACAGCTGGTCTGAAACTGCGTACATAATGTGTACATGTACGATGTATGCACGCGCATTTGGTTTATCAGTGCCTGACATCTCCTTCTTGTAATTTTCCAAAGCTGAGAAGGATAGATTAAAAAATCAAAATAACTGAACGATAAACGTTAGTAGTGTTGCTCTTTCCAGGTTCTCTCAGAAATCAGACATCTTCCCGCCGCTACAGCCAGGACTTTATCAATTCGGGCACGATGTTATGTCTCAGATAAAACTACTTTTACTAATTTGTTTACGAGGTTATTTAGCGTCTGACATAAACATCGTATTTACCGTGTTAATCATTTCCATATTATTATAACACAGGGGTGATCTCACTTCAAGTCGTACACTTAGAAAACTAGGTCTTTTATTTGTCTATTTATCTATTTATTGGTGCCAAATGTCTCGATCGTAAAGTTTGGAGAGATCACATCGCAGGGTACAGTACGAGGTAGCCGAAGGTGAGGAAGACAAGGAAAAAATTGAGAAAGACAACATCCAAAATTGGACAAGAACCGGATTGGCTGACTCCCAGGGAGCAGTTGGGGAAAGGGAGGATCTGAGGAGATTAATGACCCTAGCCACACAAGCGCCTCTACGAAATCTTCAAAGTCAAGGGATAGAAATGAGGTCGGATGAAAGGGGGGGGGGGTCGTATCTATGTCAAAATGTCAAAGGGAAAAAGTGACACACTGCAGACTGCAGCGTACAGGAGAATAAGAAATTTGGAATCTTGTTGGCTGATCAAAGAATATACATGTATAATTATTTCGAGCAAAATACAAGCCAGTCCTCCTAACCCGGGGTCTTTTGGAGATCAAATGCAGGGGATTGAATAAACTTAATGGTGACCTGACAATCTCTGACAGTTAACCAAACTTGTTGAGTGCATGTCTGAAAACACCATCTATCTGGTGTAAAGTAATTCTGCTGTGAGTTACTAAATGAAAAAGATCTCAGCCATAAGTTAACAGCAAATTCCAACAATATATTTATGATACAAAGTGTGTACCTACTACACACGTTACTTTTCATTTAATTTAGATCTATTTGTTGCTTTCATCCAAATGCGAACAGAAACAGAACATAAGATCCGGTAAGTCTGTTCAATAAAATCAACAAGGTTTCATGTGAAGTCAGGACAGGTGGGATTAATCGGTTACGGTATGATTGTGCCTTTCAACCTTTTTTCGAGTGCTTATCTAATTCGTAGGGATATAAGTGCATGGATGTCAAGCGATTAAGATCTGGGAGTCCTTGACCCCCAGTATCATGTGGGAACACTGCCAAGGTCATGCCTTTCCCACTGTGCACGACCATCTGGTGACCACAATAATATATTTGAATTGCAGATGTCACTATATCACGTGACCTCTAGACTAGCTCAGTCACTGGAGGACGCTCTTGGACAATAAAATGGTCATATAGTCCTTCTTCTTTTTCTTAGAAACTAATTCTCAAGTGTTTCTCAGAATATGGTTGCTGCAGTTGGACTTATGAAGGGAAATTGGTTCTCTGCGATGTCTAAAGAATAATTTCCTATATTATCCGCCGTAACTTTTCACGAGGCCATCTTTTGAGACTTTAATATGCCCTTGTGTATGTCGTATGTGTGTGCGCGTGTGTATGTATTCTAATTCCCTCTGTCTTTCTTTGTTTTCCCTCCTCTCCCCCTCTTTCTCCATCTCCCTTTCATCCCTCTAAATCTTAATTGCTCTATCCCCCCCCCCTTCTGTGTATGTGTGTTTGTGTGTGCATGCATGCGTGCGTGACAGTCGTACGATTCACTAAAACCCTCCATAATTCTCTCTTCTGTGCCAGGTCATTTTTCCTTGTTTGACACCGGTTGTTATACCAACTGGAAGAGACAATATATCTCACAATGGCGCTATTTATCATAGCATAAAGATGGCTATATAATTAACGTGATCTTTGAGTCGCACTTTGTTCAAATAACATCATTAAGAAAGCCATCAACAGAACAGTATTACCCAGCCCAGCGCCTTCAGTGCCAGTGTGAGACAGTATTGATCATCATTCAGTCTCATTCTTACGAAAGTACTGAAATGTCAAAGGTCCGCGGCACAGCAGGTAAGTCGGACTGTGACATCGAAGAGATTTTTTGATAACTGGAAGTCAGTATCGTATACATGTGTGTATTTCTTGTATGTTTGTATTAAACTATCACTTTGATACCTACATTAAAACAGTCAGATCTGTATAAATTATTATTGAAAAGTAAGCTTAGTGTTCTGTTTCTCGAAGAATTATTTAAAATAGCAGATGTAAGACATAGTTTAGTAAGAGTACTTGTAGAATATATGGCATGGGAAGAGGGTGAGTAAAGGAGAGGAGAGCCGGATGACGGATGACAAATCCAGCAATTTCGCATAAAATCGGATTTCAGCAACAGCTTTGTGATAGCCATTCCCATAATGTAATGACTGCGAAGACAACCTAGGGCTGACGATTGTGTTGTGTTTTGGTATACTTATCCTTCTACCACTAGCCGACATTCCATTGGCACTTGGGTAAGAGGGAAAGAAGCAAAAATACTGATGGTGGCAAAGTGCCATTGATAGAGGGTGCCGGCACAGTCTGAGTGACAGACAACAGAACGTAATGTTGGAGAAAGAAAAATAACCCTATTTTGTCAGGTTTATGGAGATGTGTAGACAACTTGATAGTGGCTTGGTAGAAGTATGAAATCTGATGTTCTCGAAGAGCCAAACACCGGATTGCTGTGCATGTGTTTGTGTGAGGTATTAGTGGCGTACTGCAAATTGTTGGCTCACCATATAACACAGGGGTGATCTCACACGAAAGCTGATGTGTCCTCATGTCCCAAGGAGAACAATCTTGCTTAGGTTTAAAGACAGTAGAAATCGTACCGTACTTTCCTACTCTGTTACGTGTTATTTGGAGGGGAATTCGAACAGAGAATAAAGTTAACGACACTATAACCAAACCGGGTGCCTTGACACAACTAGGGAAGACAAGACAAGTACAATCATTCAAATATAAACATAATGAAATCAATTCAAATAATAAACAATGGGGGTGGGGGTGGGGGGGGGGAGGTTTTGAGGGGAGAAAATGTGGAGGATATGGAATCAAAACTGTTTAATCAGAACCTATTAAATAAATGGAGCAGGAAAACTGTGAGACAGATTGCCCATGGCTTCTTTGGGCCGGAGGTTCCGTGTGTGCGTACGCACGTTGATTAAAGAACACCTGGCAGTTAAAAATCAGATGAAGTGTAGGCCGAGAGGTCACTTTCTGGGCCAAATATCCTAATTCCAAATGTCTATTTACGAGAATTCTTCCCACCAAGCTGGGCGTTCACTCGACGCCAGGACAACCATTCTCTCTTAAGATGAAGGGCTACACATATTTAAGAGAGAGAGAGAGAGAGAAGGACTGCGAGATGAATGTCGTCCAATAACAAGAAATAATTATCATCATAAATAGATGGCAGAAAGAATCGGTAGCCTAATGGAGGACATAAACAATACACTAGATCCCCGAACAGACATTTGAGCAGTCCTAATTTTTTCAGGATCATGAACCACAAAAAAATTCACACACAAATTAAAATGCGCCCACAGTTTCGCATTATCGATATTAAAAGACAGGTGATTCAGTCAAAACCTCAGTGTTCGAAAATTTTGAATCTGGCCACTCACCCACTGCTTGCATTTGTACTCCTGATTGTGGCGGGGGAAGAAAAGAACGGGAATGGAAATGATCAAGTTATTGGGGAAATGCAACGTATCATGTAGATGCTTGTGATAAATTTCTGATTTATCATCAGGCCATTCACAACAAAGTGCTGTAAATCTTAGCTTTATCATCATATCTCTCGCCAGCTGTAGATCTCAGATCATCCGCTTAATAGTAAAATAAATTTCAGATATATCATGACACTTTTCGCTAAAAGAGATAAAACTCTCAGTTTTATCGCCATGCATCTCTCTCGGCTAAAATAAAAAGTAAAAATACAAAATGAAGCAAAGTAAACTGGACATTCTAGACCAAGGCCACAAATCTGACAGCTGTCTCGGCACCTGATCACCAATCAATCCCACTAGCAAAGGCTTAGTGAGTACCAAAATGGTCACTAAGCTGCTTTGTCATCGATAATGAGTTGCCCATTGTCAGGTTGTCCATAGTAGCGCCGTGGCTATCACAGACCAATTTTGGAAGTGCTCTCCGAGGGGGAAAAAAAAAAAAGGAGTTCGTTTTTAAGAAGGCAGTTCTATACAAAGAGTGAAATTGCACAGGCTTGTTACTAAACTTATTCATTGTTCATAATGTTAATCACCCTGCCACGTTCACAAGGCTAATCTTGTGCTGTCTAAAATTTAATTCTCCTACAAACAGAAAGGAAATGCCGATAACAATGCGCTCAAAGTCAAGTTTCATCAATACAAGAAAGCAGGGCATCCACTCAGAAACTTTTGGGAGGTGGAAGGCTGCTGCTATCAATCCGATGACGCAACCTGTCTGCATTTCAAGTCCTCATAATGCAAAAAACAAAGTGTTGTCACTGGGCCAGAGCCTTTCGAGTTCCTTCTTACCAACACATTATGTTTGCTGACATGCTACCTGGGGAGCAAAGCCAGGAAAAAAATGATGCTAAGATAAATGAATTCAATAGTTTCGGGGGGGGGGGGGGACAAGCTCATAATGTGTGGTTCAAGTGGGGGAAAGATTGACATTACAGATTCTGCTATTTTTATCAAGCATCGATGCTACGACAGAGGGTGATCTCTAAGGCACACACAGTTTTGGATGTCAGAGAGCAGCCGCCATCCAAGAAAACAGCCATCCAAGAAACAGCCATCCAAGAAAACGAGGATCTTCTTTGTTGGACCATTCCCAATACTGTCTGTGAACGACTCTGTGCCTCAACACTCTTGGTCTTTATTTGCACATGAGGACCAGCATCAGCAAATGACCTGCATGCCTTCATCTGACATGTCAGGGAAACCTAGTAATTATCTTTCCAATAAGAAGATCTGACTCTTTGCTTGCAACATAAGGTGACCCAAACCTCAAACACAAGAATCAGATCAGAACTGTCTTACCTTAAACAATTGCGTTTTAACCTTTCTAATCGCGATATTTATCCTCCTGCAGACTCTTAAAAAACGAAATCGCTTTCATTATCGAATAACCCCAGGTCGTGCTCACTGGTCCCTTGTTATTCCCCAATTGATTATTAAGCTCATGGGGAGAAATAGAACAGAGCATTCCTGACAAGTGAACAAACAATGTTGATCTAATATAATCAAAATATTCCTTAAGTGGCCGGCCTGATATACTTCAGTGAAAAAAAAAAAAAAACAGACTAATTTCATTACATGTATGTGTGTATTTTTCTTCCACATATTGTTGCTTGGGACTTTTTATTTTCTTTTGCATTAAAAAAAAAAAGATAGTTTAAATCATTCTCAATAATTTTGAAACCGAAATTTAGCACGTTTTTTTTTTTTTTTTGCAGATGGTTTACAGCAAGATCTGAACAACTTAAAGACTTCCAACGCGTTTTTTTTTTAAGTTTCAAATCTGTAGCAGATAGTTCTAGTTCCCTGAAGTAACCGAGATTTAAGCTTACATGTGTTTTCAGACTGTTTTTACTTCTTTGTCTGAAAATTATTTGCCAGCGGGCATCTCGGTTTGTTTGGAGAGCACAGATTTCGCAAGAGATGATCTCTGGAACTGGTTATGCACGACCATACACAATAGTGAGCTGTTAACGCCCGGTTGACATTTCTTCACCATCCCAGCTGGTGTTAACATCAACATTATGCACACCATCTGTCCACGTGTACCACCAGTGCCCCTGTAGGTCAAGGACATAGATTTATACAACAGATTCTACTGACGATTGCCAATTCATAGGTCCCATTTTTTTTTTTTAATGCGGCGTTTGTTTGTTTGTTTACTTGTGTTGTTCATACTTATCCTCGTGCCTTATTATGTGCCAGTCATCTGAGTGTGCACAGGGGATGACTTACTGACTTCTTTTTGCACTGCCATCTGGTCTGTCAGGGAGAGAGAGAGAGAGATCTGTATTCGTAAGGCCGTAGCTACAATGCATCTGTGTCTGTGTCTAACTCTCGCTCTGCAGCCTCATAATATAGTCATGTTACGAGCTTACAAGACGCAAAAAAGCGCAGGCGGGTATAACAGAAAACATGAGCTGACACGCCGGCTGGCCACGTGGTCAGAGTGCCAGACACACTGCAGCTCGCGGCAATGAAATGCGTTTGGCCTATAACATTATGCGACTGCAGTGCGAGAGTTAGACACAGACACAGATGCTCCGGCCTTAGATCACAGCACGACAGAGGACATTTTTTGTTTTCATATTTCATAGACGTTATGAATCTCTTATGCATCCTATCTCTAACATTCTATTCTCTGAACGTTTCTGTGCTCCCTATCGATCCTCTTTAATCTTGCTGGTTGTGCATCTCGGCGATTCAGGGTTTCGAGCGATCAACAGCGGAGAGAATTACGAGTTTCAGCGAACGACCGCCTACAAGGCAGAATGTATTGAGCACTAGGCCTTGCCGATCAAAAACTCACACATATACCGAAAAACGTGTAGTCCAGGGGTTCCCAACCAGTGGAGCGTCACGTAGCCATGATGGTAGTGGTTTGGGATGAAATCAATTTCAGGTCAACAAATGACATTTTTTATGCTCTGACATACTTTTCTACGATAGTATTGTAAGGTGGTCTCATTGATTTTATTTTGTTGCGTTCTCTCTTCTGTATGAGCTTCTACTTAAAAAAAAAAGAAATGGCACTACATGCTTTCCTAAATGTAGAATACAATAGGCCAGAAATGAATAAATAAGTAAGCTGACATTTTTTTAAAAAATTAAATGTCGCTTTTTTTCTGTTTCTCTCTCTCTCTCTCTCTCTCTCTCTCTCTCTCTCTCTCTCTCTCTCTCTCTCTCTCTCTCTCTCTCTCTGTACCAATGGCTCAAAAAAAAAATCTATTAATGTGCTACTCTTTTGTGACTCACTTGGTCAGAAAAATGAAACTTAAATTTGGAGAGCGTGCTTTAGATATGAGCAGAGTAACTTATTTTAAAAAGAAAGTATATTCTCGAAAGATGATAAGGTTTAAGAGGGGAAGTGACAAATTCATTTCATTTTACTCAATTATTATACAGACTATAGTTATATGTTTGTTTCTTTGTTTGTGCTCGAGTTTAACGACACATCAGCACAATAACGGCTGTACCGTGTCAAATACGGTAAGATACGTTTACACGTCAAGAAGAGAAGAGGAAAGAAAGCGGGACAAAAGATAGGAGCAAGGAGAGAGAGAAGAGATTTCTCCCCTGGAATGTCGAGAATGGCACTCCATGAGAGACACCCTACCAATGGCGGGCTTTCACCACCTGCAGGTGGGAGCAGAGAACCTACTTATAAACCCGGGGGAATAGTTATTTTATTATGTAAACAAAAGTAAACTGTGTCCATGTGACAATGTGTATGGGAATACGCTTTGTTATTTCATGTCTCTGTAAAATTTCACGGTATAAATGGGGTATGAGCTCTACTGAAATGCTGTTCAGCATATCAGTTTGGTTTTTCGTCATGTTATTCGTCATGTGGAGCTTGAACTACTTTTCCGTAAATTCTACTAAGTAAATTAAGGGTTAAGCTGGCCAAGCGTTGAAATTCTTGACAAATTCCTGACTGTTGTTGTTGTTGTTATTGTTCTTCTTCTTCTTCTTCCTCTTCTCCTCCTGCTTATTGTTGTTAGTGTGTTGTTGTTGTTGTTGTTGTTGTTGTTGTTGTTGTTGTTGTTGTTGTTGTTGTTGTTGTTGTTGTTGTTG
>JBCAUA010049904.1:0-11662 GCA_038406235.1 Peronia verruculata
CCATCCATCCATCCATCCATCCATCCACCCATCCATCCATCCATCCATCCATCCATCCATCCATCCATCCATCCATTCATCCATACAGAGGATCTTGTTGTTAGATTGATAAGGATTTCAGCACCTATCAGTCAGCTGCCTGGTATGATTCTTAGAACGTTGAGAAAGAGCTTGGGTATCTCCATTTGGTCTGTTGAGATTTTAACATATTATAAAACACTTAGAACCTCTACAGTGACAGGATTAGTGCTACATAAGTGCTCCTATGCATTATTATTATTATTGCTGTTGTAATCAGAATAATTTGTAGCTCTTCTCTCCTTTATGATGGCCACAAGACTTTGATTTATGAAGCCATAGCTAATTCGGGGATCTGGCAAATGCAATCTTTTATTTATAAGTGGAAAATCTCACTTAATCTGTGAGATATCACTGAATTGTGTCCAGATTGGTGGCATCACTGAAATGTGTTTTAGTGATATTTCAACAGGTGGAAAAAGTGCTAAAAACATTTATGCCTTAAACAGATTGTAAACCTGTTTCTTACTGTTGTCACCAGGGAGGTCCTGGCTATCTCTACATTCTTCAGAACTTTGTGCTCACGCCACAGAAGCTCGGAAAAACTCGATACAAGAGTATGAAAGAGTGAGTAGAATTTTCATCAGTGTCCTGAGCTTTGTATCTCAGCATGTGGGCAAGCCCAATGTTTCTGCCCCCAATCCACTTACATGTCATGCTCTCTCATGAAATTGTATTGTTAGAGAGAGGGTCCTAAGACTGATAATTTTTTTCAGTGGTTGAACCTAGACCGTTTTAAGTGTTAAATTCAGATTCACCATACATGTATTCAGATTAGAAGAAGAGTGTGGAATTTTTTGTTTTGTTTATGTTTTGTGCCCGGTTGCCATGATAACATTATCATACTGAACATTTTGTTTTGAAAATTAACTATTTGCAAAAGCCCAAGAATCCAAGAGTGTTTAATGTAATCATTTCAAATTTTTTGAATGACAAGAAGTAAACGGATTTATTTTTCCTCTTTACACTGTATGCTCAACCCCGCTTTTGTCAGGAAAAGGGAAATAATAGGGTTGGTCAAAATGATCTCCCGTTTCAGGAGTCCCTCTGTTGGGAGGGGCAGATAATCTATGAAAGGATCTCCCATTGCACAATTTTATTCCACGAGACATTTCTCTTCTTAACAGCATGATCCAAACATCTCTTCCAGGAGAGTGATGTCTGTCTCCTAATTTTTGGATTCTTGCCGAACTAGTCAAATTACTGAGTTATTGTGATTAAAGTTGTTTTGCTGTTATTTTGCTTGGGTTTTGTGGTGTTGTTATGTTTTATATGTAAGCCGAGTGTTCTGTATATCTGCTATAGTTGGTGTGGATTGATTTTTTTGAAAACTTGTTGTTGCTTTCATTAGGATGTGGATATGTGAATGTATGTATAGTTAGGGGATAAATGAATGGGTGGATTGATGGATGGATTGATGGATGGATGGATGGATGAATGGATGGATGGATTGATGGATGGATGGATGGATGGATGAATGGATGGACAGATGGACATACAGTTTGATAGATTGTTACATAAATGGGTGGATTACTGCGTAGATGTTTGGATGGGTGGGTGATGGACGGATGCATCCACAACTGATACATTGAATGTCTTCAATGACTGATGATTGAATGTTTTGATAAAGAATGGAATGGATGGGATAGCTCATCAGAGGCATGAATGAATGGAACATCTGGACAGCACACAGACAAATACATTAGTGAAAGACTGATTAATAAAACTGACATACAAATTGGCATTAAAACAAACAATTGCATGACCAGTCATTACCATTTCATTACTACTTTGCCTCATCCTGTTCTACCCAAGATCCTCTTCTATCTTTCTATTGTGCCCCTGGATGCTGCTCTGCTTGGATGAGCCAGGTTCTGGCGCAGTATGGGAGATATGGTGAGCAAGCTGACACCAGAGGATGCCTATATCCATGTGCTGGGAGGAGATCTCGAAAATTCCACACAAGGAAAAGCAGTATGTAGGCTATTATAATCCTCTGACGATATGAGATTTAGGGCTTCATAATAAGACACAAATGGAAAAAAAATGGATTGTTAGGTCAGAATTATTTTGTGACTCAACAAACGGTAATTAGGTATTTTAAGCAAAATCATATGACCTAGGGAACATCGCTCACATGTGGCTTTGTTTACTTGCTCTCCACATGGCAGATAAATCTGGACAAATGATGAGCTTTCAGACCTGTCACATCATATAAACAAAGCCACATGTGAGCGATGTTCCCTAGTTCATGTGATTTTGCTTAAAATACCTAATTGTACACAAATTATAGATTGATTGATTCATTCATTCATTGATCAATTTATTCTATGTATTTATTTGTCTTTCTATTAATAATCATATTATTTATTTACTTTTTGTTTAATGTATGGCGTGTTAGCTCAGAGATTTGCGCTGCGGCCTTTGGAAGCAGAGGTAGGTGGTCTGAATTGCAGCCGGTTGCATGTTGTATCCTTAGGAGAGATACTTAACACACAATTTTCCTCAGTCCACCCATCTGTAAAATGGGTACCTGATGTATATGAGAGGAAGTACAGTGGTGCTGCACTGTGGCGATGCGGTCTGAAATGGCCAAGCCAATTTCCCCTCTTGGGGGTCAAAGGATGGTACTTTTACTTTTTTTTACTTTTACTTTTAATTATTCATTTATTTTACTTGTTTATTTATTTATTCATTCTTTGTTGTGTATTTTTTCATTCATCTCCTCCATCTCAACAGCTGAAAAGTGCCATTACAAAGGTGATAAAGCCCAACCGTGTCAAATTGGAGTCTGTCACAGAGATCTGTCCTGCCGGTAAGCCACACTGTACATACACTGCAGTGTTTAATCATCATACTTGTTCAATGATTGATTGATTGATTAATTGATCAGTTGATTGCCTGTTCATTGGGTGATAGATTTACAAATTATTGATTGAGTAATAATTTGATCAAATCCATTGATTAGATGAATTATTGGTTGATTGATTAATTGATTGAGAGATGGTTGATTGATTGACTGATTGATTTTTGGTTAAGTGCTGTCTTTTTACATGATAAGTGACCATAGCTCTTACTTCACAACAATATAATTGTCTTTATAATGGTAACATCTTATAAATTTTTATTTTTTTTAATCCTGAGTCTGTTTTGTTATAAATATCTTCCCTCAGAGCAAGCAATAATTGGCCTTTACTTTGACTATCGCAAGTTCTTGTTGTGGAGATCACATGCTGTCAGCGATCTTGAACTTGTGGACTCCCTGGATGGCTCAAGGTCATGGTCATCTATCGAAGAAGAAGCTCACAGAAAGATGTATGTTCACTAGCATTCCTGTTCATGATAATTGTATTGCCTACATGTGGTATCTAAGCTGCCAAGAAACTTGACAGCTGCCGAGAAACTTGACAATTTCTTGTGTCTAAAAAACAAGTCAGAAATGATGATGTCATCTTGGTTTATATGAAACTAAATCTTGGTAGATATCAGAGCAATTTGGAACCTAATCCTTTGTGAAACTTGGTATGAATCAATGATTTACCTTCATTTCTACAGTCCTCTCCCTTCCCCGTTTTCCTCCAGCATCTCTCTGTCTATTTATCTTGCTATCTCTCTCTCTCTCTCTCTCTCTTATTCATTCTCACACACGGCCCATTACAGGGGTTTATGAGGAGTTCAATGCTGTGATATGAGAAAAAATGTGTGTGTCTGCTACTCATTGTGATCAAAACATTAGCACACTACAAAGCCAAATGTATGATAGAAAATGCTGCAAGTATTGTATAATATCATGAATGACACCAAGGGGATTAGTTTTTTCCTCAACATGATTACTTTCCTTTGTCCGATACAAGAGTGTTTTGTTTGTTCGTTTGTGTTGGGATTTTACAGCACATCAGCACGACGGCTATATTGTGTCTAACACGGTGGGTACATTTACATCCTAAAGGCTGATCCAAGTATATATACCTTGATCTGATGCAAAAATTACTAAACAAACTTTATAAGTTAGTAAAGACGGAAACCAAATTACTTGAGCACTTACTTATTGCATGAAAAGTTTTGAAAAACCTGTAGTGTAATGAAAATATTTCCAGTTTATCACCATAACTTGTCAATTTTTCTTTTCCTGTGATTAATCTACATTGTAAAGTAATGTTTTTCTTTCTTTATCCTTACAATGGAGGAGCTACCATAAGGAGCACATGCCCAAAGCAATCAGTACAGTATTAAAATATCTTGTGCATGGAACCCTCCTTTTACTCGATTATTGTTGTTCTGATTGTCATTATTCATTCATATATAAACAGTAGTAAAACTGCCACATAATGAATGAACATATCTTAATGTCAGGGGTATACAAGAGTTTGCAGCAGGCCTATTATAATTAAATGCTGCTACTGTTGCGTATAAATGATAATTTGGCAGGTTGTTTTATGTTGGGCCAAATGACTACTTGGCAAGTAAATTAGAGTAGCCTACAATTGTCTGGCACAGTCGGAAAATGTCCACGATGATGTTAAGCCAATGGAAATAAAACGTTCCCTTCTTTTTAACTTGATGTCCTAGTCTACGTTTGTGTGGTTCCTGATTATTATTGTTGTTGTAGAAAACACAACAGTTACCATAAAGAAGTCTTCAAAAGGTGATTACAGTTACAAACTTTACAACTGAAACATCATTTACTCACAGCTGTCATGGCTATAGTGTAACTGTTGTCTCAGTGTTGTATGTCCATTTGTTACGCATATGGGGATCAATGGAATAGAATCTATTATTAGATTCTAGCTAAGTCCAGAATAGTTATTAGCAGAACATAAGATTTCAGAAAAACCCGACAGGATTTCCAGCCGGAAGAACATCAGGCATTTTTCCTACATAAATAAACAATAAACACCCACTCACTACTGATATTATCTGAAGGGCATCTAGGTTTAATAGGCTTTAAATTCATTGTCTGTCACTGAAAGCAAAGCATTTTAGTCATAAAGTTCCTACCCATCATGATAGGGTCATCAAGAAGAGAAGCAAACTTATGACCGAGGCAAGGCCAAGGTCATGGTTCGATGGGATTTTCTGGAATATTGGCATATTCTATTGTCACAGTATGTGCAGATATCACATAAACATCCATGTAAAATGCAAATTTTGCACTATAAGTCTGAGAACTGTCCTATATATAAGTGAGAGACATGGTGTTAACAAGAGCCCAGTGATGATCTGATCCTACGATTGGAATAATGCTAATTTATCAATATTCCTAGTACTCAAAAAAAAAAAAAAAAGGTTATGTATAAGAACAATTATTTTACATACATATGACAATTATGTCTTAAAATTCTTGTACAATCTCCTATGTTTAATTCAAGTTGTTATACTGAAGAACATTGTAGTGAGCTCAACGCACAAATATAATTGAAGACTCCAGTGGAAAAACCAGATAAGCCACATTTCTACAAAGGAAGAAAAACAGAAATTAAAGTTTAGAAGTCTATAGTTTTTCACTGTATACCCTTTTAAAAACGCTTGTTTTAGTGGAACTTACCTATTTTTTTCCGAATTATTGTTTTGATTAACAAATCTTAGCAGTGTGCTTTATAATGTCGGGGCAATAAATCATTATTCACATAAATGTTATCTACCTGGTTTCACCACTGGAGTCTTCAATTATATTTTCAAGAACATGTTTCTTCAATTATGCCAAAAGCCATGCGAATGAAGAAATCTGAATGAAGAAATATGAGAATGGAAAAAATACAGACATACTAATAAAATATGCAAAAAAATATGTGAGTAGATAAATAGAGAAAGACTGAAAGAAGAAAGAATAGAAAGAAAGAATGATGAAAGAAAGAAGAAAAAGAATGGATATGGAAAGATTAAAAAAGACAGGCAGAAAGCAAAGTCAAAAAGAAAGAAAGAAAGAGATGAACAAACATATGGACAAGCAGAGACAGACAGACAAAAAAAGACAGACAAGCGAGAGACAAACAAATGTAAACTGCCTTTAAATGTGATGGCAGTATTCTGGGAAAGGAGCAGATGGGTAGATATGCAATAGATTGGTAAATAGGTGAGTAGGTGAATGGGTTCAGAGGTAGAAAAATGTCTGGCTGGACTGGCGAGTAAGTAGGATGGTGGCAGGTAGGTATTTAGGTAGGCAAGTGGGTAGACTGGTGGTCAGATAGGTAGGTAAGTGGGTAGACTGGTGGTCAGATAGGTAGGTAAGTGGGAAGTAGAAAGATAGGTGGGAAAGTAGAAAGATAGGTAGGAAAGCAGGCAGGTGGATGGGTAGGTAATTTGTTTGGCTATTTGATTGTTTGTTGTTTGTTTGTTTGTTTGTTTGTTGTTTGGTTGGTTGGTTGGTTGGTTGGTTGGTTGGTTGGTTGGTTGGTTGGTTGGTTGGTTGGTTGGTTGGTTGGTTGGTTGGCAGGCAGGCAAGCAGGCAGGTAGGGAGGTAGAAGGGTGGAGAAGTGGACAGATGGATGGGTTTAGATATAGGTAAGTAAATAAACATTCAGATAGGTAGGTAGATAGGTAGATAAGTAGGTAGTTAGGTAGGCAGGCAGGTAGGTAGGTAGATAGGTAGGTGGGTGGGTAGGTAGGTGGTCAGGTAGATAGGAAAAATCACAGGTTAACCAATACAAAAAAGCATAATCTTTGCAAAACTTCTCTGGAACATGGAATCTCGAACTGAAACAGAAGGATGTTTTACTATATATGTACATGTACTTAAGAAGATACCTTCCTCTTGAATCATTTTGTTTTCATTGAGATCTACAATATAGTATGACTGCAGTGCTAATGACAAAGACTAAAATACAAATGTATAGTATAATAGTTGATGTATACATAAATTTCTATATTTATGCTGTTTATTTTTCATTCATTTTTTTTTTTTCAGCATAACATTTTATAGCCTTTGTGAAATTTAGGGACATAAACTTCATTATGCTTTCATAAACATAAAATTTAGTAGCATTTCCATGTATGTGTGTGCGTGTGTATGTGTGTTTTGTTTTTGTCTGTATATTTTTGTTTTGTTGTTGTTGTTTTGTTATAATGACATTTTCCCGCAAATTTTATACGTGTTTTCAATTCTAAGTAATAGTTTACTATACACTTCAACCATAAAACTGAGTGACAGAGGCATATTATGAGTTTCAGTGATGTATGTCTGTAAGAGTTTGGGTGAGTGTCTATGTGCCTGAATGTGTATTTGATTGTGTATGTGTGTGTGTGTGTGTGTGTGTGTGTGTGTGTGAATATGTTCCTGTCTGATGTTGATTGATTATAAATTATTGACCTTTGCAAAATGAACTTCAATATTGGCTCATATTCCTGTGTCCTCCAAGAATGTGGGTCTGTCACTGATATTCTACCAACAACTCAGTGCGTATCCATTTTTGTCTGGTGTCCCCCAAAAATGTGACCCTGTCACGGTGTCATGTCAACGACGTGGTGCATGTCCAATTTTGGTGCAAGAACATTCTCTGGATGGAAATTTGAAGTTTTTAAAAAATTTTGTTAAAAAAAAAAAAAAAAATCTCTACCTACTTTAAAAAAACAAACAAACAAAAAAGAAAAAAAAAAAAACAGCATCTCTACCAACTCTTCATCCAGCTTTTAATCAAATGTTCTTTCATAGCGAAATGTATTCACAGGACCTCCCAAAAATAGACATTGGACTTCTTCATATAAAAAAACCAGATGATGAGTCTTTGAAAAAACAACAAAAGTGCCGTCTTTCTCATCACCATGCAAAGATCTGAACCCATGACTCCTTACACACAGCAACTGCAGATGCCCTTTGGTCACAACTCCCCTTTTATTATTATCTTCACTCGGAATCACTTTAAGCAATGATCTTATTATATTACTAGCTGGGTATCCCACGGCCTCCATGGGAGGTTTTTTAAAATATATAGTCCTGCGACTTAAATTTTTCCGCCAGCATGCACACCTCGATGCAAATATTTTGGTTCATTAAACTGAATATTACTCAAAGAAAACATGTTATGAACCCGTCATGTGTCCGGCATGGAATTGATGGCGGACAAAATGAATGATAGTTCGGCATTAAAATTAAATTAAAACAACCATGTAAATTCAATCAAAATAAAGAGTAGCCTATAACACAGTTTGGTATCAGTTGTCAACATCTGTAATTTTATTTGAATTTTAAATGCCTGCCGATTCCGATTTTAATGGACCATAAGATAAGTGCCACGCCCCCTGATCGCTCTTGTTATATAGATTTATTGTTGTTTACTGAAGATGAACAGAATCTAGTCCACGTAATGCAGATTCTGATAGGCACTTTGTAAATCTAGACTTGCATTGCATGCAAATTTCAAATTGTATCATCCACGAAATAGGGAAATTATGGTACATGTATTTATCTGAAATTGACTGGACCTTTTCATCGCTGAAAAGAAAGACAAGAAAGCAATTGTGATTTATTGAACAATTTTTATTTCAATATTCCATATTGTACCCTGTCGATGCATTTTTCAGCTTTCTGAGACCACTTTTGTAATAGTTATCATCACTAGTAACCTTTCATAGAAATTCCTTTAAATTTAAGATGAACTGTCTATTGGCAACTACATGTAGTTTGTTTATACACTAAAAGAATGAAACAACAATCTGTAGAACTTGAAATGTTGAAAAGGTAAATGAAGTGATGGTGGTTTTAACTCTTTTGGCCCTACATCAAGGCATCATCATCACTATCATCTTATAATTCTATAAAATAGAAAAAGACTGTCCAACTGGCAACTAATTAAACAATTAAAAAAAGCAAATAACATATATACATAACTTCATCTTGATGTTAAAAGTGAATACCAAATTTTCAAGTCAAAGTGACCCTTCTTCAGGGCAACAAAGTAAACATACAAAAATACAGACAAAAACAGGCATCTTTGAAGATAGTATGTGTATATCAAATATTTCAGCAGCCTTTCGCAAAAAAAAAAAAAAAACATGAAAGGGAATGAAAATTGATAACATGTATTATCTTCATTACCGTAATAAAATTTCTCATTAAACAGACAGATGTAAAAGAAATATAACAGCCTTATCTGGCCAAAAGAATAAGAGAGTGAGAGAAAATTTAACACGTAATGAAAAATGGAGAGTATTTATACGATCACAGCGCCTATCTCTGTAAAGTACAGGCTTTAACACTTTCCCTGCCAAGACATTAGGATACATCTAACAATTGTTCATGCTGTCTGTAAACTTCAGGTAGAAAAATAGGGTTAGGGAAGATTCTAATAGTTTATCTCAAAAAATAGACATATGAATGTCCCTGAAACAGATATTTTCTCACTTGGTGGACTTCTACAAATTTCAGAAATATTTAATTTGCACTCGGCATTTAAATAGTTAACTATAAGTGATTTATAACTTATTCTTATCCTGACAGACCCAATGGAAAAACTCACAACAACTATGTTTTCAGCTTTGTGGAAACCTTATAAGGCAGCTGCCTTTAGGCACTAAAAACCCATATCAAATGACTTTAAACAGCATACAGAAAGAGAGAACAATGAAGATTGAAACTCAGATACCTCACTAGCAAGGTTTCATCATTATCAAGTTCAGTAGTATTCAATGATAATATTATGTGATAGAATAAACATGATACAAAAGACAGTAAATAATATGTTGATAGCAGCAATACTATTACAAATACTGATCAAGAGAAAAAAAACAGATGACAAAGAGGGAGAAAGAGATAGAGAAAGAGAGAAAATCAGGGATGATAATAAAGTATGGAATTTTTAAAAGATTATATTAGTAAGTAAATCATAAAGGATACAAAAATAGCTGCCTGTACACAATATCGTTTAGCCCAAATTGCAATCTCTAAGTAATAGAGTTCCAAACTCAAATGATCCTAGCCCAAACTATTCTTTCATACCTGGACAAAAGTCCACACCACAGCTACAGAGAAAATACCGCTTTTATGCACACATAAGTGTGTATACACCAATACAAATAACGATACACCACAGTCTCCAAAGAAGCTCCAAATACAAATCCTTATTCAAAACTGTCACGTGAATATATTGCAGCTCCAGTATTTCTCTCAAAGCCCCAGGTCTCATAGATGGCTCCAGACAGAATATCTGTATAAAACTACATGAAATGAAATCAAATTACAATCTCTGATAAAAAATGTAAATTCTTACCAAAATTATCATTGCCCACATTCCAGGTCAAATTTTCTTTCATACACACATAGCCTCCTCAGACATATTTCCACTATCACAGACTTCATAAATAGCCCCAAATCCCAAACAGTCTCAAACTAAACAATTTCAAACACAAATTCTCGTCAAATTTATAATGTCCAGATCTAATTTCCTCTCATAGCCCCAAATATAGCTCCAGAATACAGCCAATGCCACAACATCAACTCTCACTTTTTATATTACCGAGTTCCAATTATAAAATCCGTTCCAAAAATTATATTGCATTTTACAATCCCAGCTCCACTTTTCTTTCACAACCACAGTCATGGTTAGGATACAGACACAATCGCATTCCACAAAACAGCCTTAAAACACAGACTCCCACAACAGTTTCAACACACAAAATCCTGGTCAAAACTACGTGTACAATAAACAAACATTTCCAGATCTAGTTTTTGATTACAGTCTCTTGCCATATAACCGTTCCATGAAACAACTATATATCACAGTCCCAAACTCAGTTTGGAACACAGATCTCATTTAAATCCACAACATACATGTACATGTACAGAATTCTAGCAACAGTTTTGCTCTCATAGACCCAGATAAAGCTCTCGACAGCTGGTCCCAGGTGGGGGTAATAGTTGCACACAAAACTGTACATAGAGCCCCACATTACAATTTCAAAGAGGTTCCACATCCAAATCCTTGTCCAAATTATAATGTGCACACATTCCCAGGTCTATATTTCCCTCTTAGCCTCAGACATGGATCCAGCTGGACACAGCTCTGGTGGTGTGGATGTCGTTGCTTAAGAGACCACGCAGCCCCAGCCCCAGCCAGCCTCTTCGGCATCTGGTACCTCAGGGGGAGGTTCTTGGAAGGTGTCAGAGAAATACAACCTGTGGGATGATCAGAATGTGAGAGAGCTCATTCCTATTAAGATATATATGTAGTTAAATGTATAGGTGAGTTAATATTTTGTGTTTTTGTTTACGGTGTATGGTACGGCACATGTGGACCGATAGCATTTAACTAAGGCAGGTAAAGGAAGGATGGGACATAGACAGGCAGGCAGAACAACAGACTGACAGTAAGACAGTCAAACAGATGAACTGACAGGTAGGCAGATAGGCAGACTGGCAGACAGATGGACAGACAGATACACAAATAGATATATCAACAGAGAGAAATAAAAAGAAAGTAAGAAAAAGAAAGAAAGAAAGACAAAGAAAGAAAAAAAAATAGCATGATGAAAGAGAGAAAGAAAGAAAGTTTAGTAAGAAAGAAAGAAAGTTTAGTAAGAAAGAAAGAAAGAAAGAAAGAAAGAAGAAAGAAAGAAAGAAAGAAAGAAAGAAAGAAAGAAAGAAAGAAAGAAA
>JBCAUA010049915.1:9637-25672 GCA_038406235.1 Peronia verruculata
AGGAAAAAAAAAAAAAAAAAAAACCAACCCCCCCCCCCCCCCCCAAAAAAAAAAAAAGAAAAAGAAACGTAGATATGAGTAAATATATTTAAGATAAGAGATAAATAGGAAACTACTTTATTTGTGAGTGTCTGTCTGTGTGTGTAGCAAATCAGAAATGCAGAACCATCTGCCATCAATTTCCTTGTATGTATGTGTCTGTGTTTGTGGAAATGGTAATGAACTGTTTATATTCAGGACATTTTTTGTGAAACGATTTAAACCTATATCAACTCCTGTTAAATCATGGAATATTTTTTGTGTGTATATGTGTTTGTATGTGTGTAGAGATGTAGAGACATGTGCATACTTATATTATCTCATGTTTAATGAAGAAATATTTTGCTCCATGTATATTTGTGTATTTGTTTATGTGTGTTTTGAGGAAACCTATATCAGTTCTGTTAGAAATCTAAAATACATGTATTTTGTTTTTGTGCATATGTGTGTTTATTGGTGTGAAGAAATGGAAATATGGATTATGAGCCAAGATATGTCCGCTGCTCATAAATAATGAAATGTTTTGATTTTGTATGTATGTATAGGTGTTTGTATGTGTTAAAAAAGGAATGTAGATTAGGAACAAAGCTATTTTTTTAAAAAATGGACTGTAATGTGCTTGTGTTTGTGTGTGTAAAAATGGAAGGTAAATTGTGAAGACTAGATCTTCTAATGGTAATGTTAATATAAACCTATGTTGTCTACTGTGAAGTGATCTGTTCTTTTCTTTGTGTGTGTATGTAGAAATAGAAATTCAGATCTGTGTGAATATTTGCTATAAATTGCTAAATGATGTAATTATTTTGTGTGTGTGTGTGTGTGTGTGTGTTCAGAAATTGCAATGTAGATATATGTGCATACCTATGCCATTTTTATAAAATTGTGTGTGTGTGTGTGTGTGTTTGTGTATGTGTAAATATGGATATATAGACTCATCCTGCTATCTGTATTTTGGTAATCCTACCTCACATTTCTGCATAAAATGAATACCAAAAACAAAAAAAAAAGATAACACAAGAGAAAAAAAAAAAAAGAAAAAGAATTTAAAAAAAAGAAAAGAAAAGAAGAGAAAAAATGGGAAAAGAAACGAAAAGAAAAAAGAAAAAAAAAAAAATATATATATATTGAAAAGTCCACATGGAGTTTGGAATGATTTTCTATTTGTTTGTCTTTAGTTCCATTTAATGCTTTAGTGATTGAATATATGTATGCTGCATTTTTTGTTTGTTTGTTTGTTTCTCATTATTAGTGATTTTGACATATATATGAATGCCTTTGTTATCTATGTGTAAATGTTGTATTTTGTAATATTTTGTTAATAATTTCTATTTATGGTTATGTCTTTTAGTTCCATTTAATGCTTTAGTGATTGAATATATGTATGCTGCATTTTTTTTTTGCTTGTTTCTCATTATTAGTGATTTTGACATATATGTGAATGCTTTTGTTATCTATGTGTAAATGTTGTATTTTGTAATATTGTGTTAATAATTTTCTATTTATGGTTATATAAATGTCTTTTAGTTCCATTTAATGCTTTAGTGATTGAATATATGTATGCTGCATTTTTTTGTTTCTCATTATTAGTGATTTTGACAAATATATGAATGCCTTTGTTAGCTATGTGTAAATGTTGTATTTTGTAATATTTTGTCAATAACTTTCTATTTATGGTTATATCTTTTAGTTCCATTTGATGCTTTAGTGATTGAATATATGTATGCTGCATTTTTTTGTTTTGTTTTTTGTGTCTCATTTATTAGTGATTTTGACATATGTATCAATGCCTTTGTTATCTATGTATAAATGTTGTATTTTGTAATATTTTGTTTATGCATGTATACATATTATATACATGGAAATGGTAATGTCTGTTTTTGTGAAATTATGTAATCATATTTTTTTCTGATATAGATATACATGTATGTGGATTTTTTGTTTCATGTGGCATGTTTGGGGTGTAGTTTTTTGCTTGGTATGGCTGGAAGAATTAACCAACTCTTTATTTATTAAATTAACCAACCAACTAAACCAACCAGCTAAACCAAACAGCTAAACCAACCAAGTTAACTAACCAACTTAGCCAACCAACTTAACCAACCAACTTAACCAACCAACCAACTTAACCAACCAACTAACTTAACCAACCAACTTAACCAACCAACCAACTTCACCAACCAACGAACTTAACCAACCAACCAATTTAACCAACCAATTTAACCAACCAACTTCACCAACCAACTAACTTAACCAACTAATTTAACCAACCAACTAATTTAACCAACCAACTAACTTCACCAACCAACTTCACCAACCAACTTCACCAACTTAACCAACCAACTAATTTAACCAACCAATTTAACCAACCAACTAACTTCACCAACCAACTAACTTCACCAACCAACTAACTTAACCAACCAACTAACTTAACCAACCAACTGAACCAACCAACTTACCCAACCAACTTACCCAACCAACTTAACCAACTAACTTAACCAACTTCACCAACCAAATTAACCAACAAAACCAACTAGACCAACCCACTGAATCAACCAACTTATGAACCTGTTTATTCTTCACTGTATTAACCAACCAATTAAACCAACCAGATCTTCCACAAGCACCCAGCTGAAGAGCCAAATACTCAAAGACGTCAGAAGGAACAGGTTGGTTAGGCTGACTACTTTCGTGTGATCTCATAAATTTCAGTTTTTAGGTTCTTTCATTTCCTCTTTCTGACATATTGACAGTTTGAATTTGAACAGCTATGTAGGATTTGCATATAAGATATATTTAATGTTGAACTTTTTTTTTTTTTTTGCCAGCATACTGGCAAAAGAAAAAAAAAACAACTTTTATTCCTACACGATAAGTAAAATTAGAAAAGTGTCATACAATTTGTCTTATAATATGTTTCTTGTGTGCACATTTCCTGTTTTGTTCTGTTAGAGATCATGGGCAAACGGAATAGTGTGATGCAGTTAGTCCCCTATTCACATGACAAGTTTGCTTGAATTAACTCTTATTTTTTACTTGTCACACAGAAAGAGGACGTGAGGACTCAACAGAATGAACATCAACCGACAGATGCCAGATAAATGCAGGTTTGTTTGGGAAAAAAAATAAATTGTACAATCCCTACACCCTATAGAACTTTTTTTGATAGGATTTGATCGTAAACCAGTAAAAATGTCTATGCAGCCTGTTAAGAATATATCCAACTTTTGACTAGTTTGTTTCATTTAAGATCTGAAATTTCTCAGAGCATTTTTGTTTAGACTTGTTTGTCACCAGTGATGATATCTGTGCAACCGTTGGGTTAAGAAGATGCCCATCTTTGACTAGTTTATTTCATTTGAGATCTGAAATTTCCCATAGGACTTTTTGATTTAGATCTGTCTATCACCAATGATATCTATGCAACCTACAATTTAAGATTATACCCAGCTTTGACACATTTGAAAAAAAAAAAAAAATTACGTTCGGAAATTTTACAACGGCTTTTGTATTTAGATGGAAATAAAATCCACATGGACATTAAACAACATAACACTTAATCAAGAATTTGAAATGAAGTTGTTAAGAAAAGATAACCTCATCATATTTTACAGTTTTATTTAGCTTTATACTCATACTTACCAAGGATTCTACAATTCAGATCTAAAGTTTGAATGGTAGTGGTAGAGCAATATTGATTTTATTATGAACAATTTTTAAACTGTCCCTCTAGCTCCCTTAATTTAAACAATAAATTATTTAAAAAATCAGATGAATCATTTTCAGCCAAATAGATTTCGTGTCCTCTTTATTTCTCAGCTGCAGTTTAGCATAGATGTTTTCCAGATTCCAGACAAGTGTTGCTGTGAAAGTGTATTTTTTATTTCGACTACAGTTTTCTCACTCTATATTGCAGAGCAATTTAATAATGTTTGTTTTTATACTGCTTGTTATGTGATTTTTGTTGTTGTTGTTTTTCTTTTTGTCAAATGAATTTTTATAGGCAGTTTTTTTCCCTCCCCCTATGTTATAATCACAAGCAAAATCAGCCAGAAAATTTGTCAAAACTTGTTTTATTAAGATGTAATATTTCTTGTGTGCATATTTGCAAATTTCTTCCCACTAGAGATCGTGAATGTTGTAAAACATTGTAAAACAGTTGTCTTCTTTATCATATCACAGATTTGCTAACGTGATCTTTCATCTTTTCTTGTCACATAGGAGAAAACCAGAGGACTTCAGGGAGCAACCATTATTTGAGAGATGCCATAGAGACTCAGGTTTGTGTAAAAAAAAAAAAAAAAGTTTATTCAAACTTAGTATTATTCCTTTTAGAAATTTTTTATTAAGACTGTTTGCAAGCAGCGCTCATATCATTCCAACTTATGAGTTAAGACAGATACCAGACTTCACCTATATGTAGTTCATTTCATTTCAAATCTGAACTTTATCATAGAACTTTATAGTTTAGATTGGCCTGCTACCAGTGAGGATATCTAATCAGCCTTAGTTAAGATCTTCGGCTTCACTCATTTAAATTATTTTATATCTGAAATTTTTGTACTTAGATTGGGAACAAAATCTGCATGAACAATAAAAAGCATAGGGCTAAATCATGAATTTGAACTGAAGTTGATCAAGATAACTTCACCATATTTCAGTTTTCAACAGACTACAAACTTTACTCTATCCAACAAGGCCTTGGGCTTTGGCCAGGATGTGCCTTTATATATCCTTTAATAACTCACAAACGAATTGTCTGTCCAGGACCACATTTTATCTGCACATATCTTGATTAGAATTTTACCGTGTAAATGTACCCTTTAATATCCTTTTATGACTCATAGACGCATTGTCCATTCCGGACTACATTTTATGTGTATATTACCTTGATCAGAATTTTACCGTGCAAATGTACTCACCGTGTCAGGCACAGTGTAGCTGTTATTGGGCTGATGTGCCATTAAACCTGAACACAAACAATCATTTGCTTTTTATAGACACTTACCAAAGATTTCACAATTTACATCAAAGACATGAATTACAATAGTGGACCAAAACTAGTTTAATTATTCCCCTAGCTCTCTTCATTTATGTACAATACATTATTCAACATTTGCGTCAGCCGCAGTCAGATAGATCTCTTATAGCCTATTTATTTCTTGGTTGCAACTTGGCACAGATATTTTTCAGATAACTGTTTTTTTGGAAGGTGATGTATTATTTGTATCAACTACAGCTCTCCACTTTATTTTGCAGGAAAGAACCAAATTTGCCACAAAGGAAAGATTCGAATCTGCCACAGATCATCTTGGGGGACGGCACCATAGTTCAAGAACAGCAATCACTTTGTGAGTGAGTGACACCACAATTTTATAAACAGTACAGATCATCTTGGGAGCTTGTGACACAATCAACTCAACACAGATCATCTTGGGAGTCAGTGATATCATTTCATTAGCTTTGTACACCCCAGCCTGTAGAACAGCACCTTAGTTCAAAAACAGCTAATTAGGATCATTTTGGGAGCCATTGAGACCATTTATAAGTTTGATGCAGATTATTTTAGAAACCAGTGACACAATTTTATCATCTTGATTTAGATCATCTTGGGAACCTGTGACATAATTTCTCAACTTGATACAGATTGTCTTGGGAGAGCTCCATTTTTCAAGACCAGGATATGAGAATCCTTAGAACGAATAACATCAATATTATGAGCTAAATAAGAATCACTTTGGGGTACATCTCTATCATGTGATATCTGCAATCAAGAAACATTTTTGAGAGGCCAATATCAAGTTTTCAAGACAGCAAATTAGTATTGTTTGTGCTGCGCAGTCAATCTCTCACGTGAAAATGTATAGTCGATGTTATACTTATGCCATCCTTAGGAAAATGATATGATCTCGTTTTTATTTTGTTTTGTTTTGTTTTGTTTTTTTGTGCTCATAATATGATAATGTCTGTGCATTGAACTGGAAATAGAGATTATTGTTGACCATTAGGAAATTATGTAGCATTATTTTGATCTAGTACATTTCAGATTGTAAATGTGGATGTGTATAATCTTTAGTATCATTTTATAAAAATGCAAGAGAACTGTTGGCCCGGCAACTAGCAAAACAATTCAAGAAAAATAAATAACATAGAACTTCATAAACAACTTGATTGTGATGATCAAATCTGCCAAATTATTTAGCCCGCTTGGCTCTTCATCAGGGCAATAATGAAAACATGATCTTTAGTATCATTATGATATAATGAAATATAATGAATTATGTTATAATGAAAACATTATAATCTTTAGAATCATTACGATATTTTGTGATGTTCTTTGAAATGCCAAAATGCTAAAGACTATCCTAAACAATTATTATATATCTATGTTACTCGATGTGAAATAAATGTGTAGAAATTTAGCTAACCACAGGCCTCTGTTTGAAACAGTAGAATGGGAAAACCTGTTAGCTTTTGTGTAATCATCCGACAATCTGCTTTTTAATAATTCTCAGAAATTTAGAATACAATGGCCTATACATTATTTGCTTTCATGTTATTGTCAAGATATCTTATAACAAGCATGCTCTTGAAGTAGAATATTTCATTTCAGTATCTATATGATAATGCACATATTATGTTTATATATGTTTGATGTTACGTAGTTTTGTTTTTTATGTATTTTGCGATGATAATAACTCATTCGCATCTTTTTGTATGATTATCTGTGCATTTGATCTATAGTGAGACAAGTGAATTTAATTTATTGTAAATACTTATCTGACTTTTGAGTGGTCAAAAAATTAGCTTTCAAACCTCAAAATTGTGAGCATCTTGAGCTTTGGCATTTAGAAAAAAAACTGTGTGTTCTCGCCAGATTGAAAGGATATGACAAACATGACAGTAATTTTTGGATGTTGACAAATGTGACAGTACACCTCTTGGGTCTAGGGCAAATATAACAGAAAACTGTTTGGGACTGTGAGATACATGACCGACAGCTTAAGTACACTTTTTTTCTCAAAGGGCAACATTAGTCTAGTTTTGGACATTGACATACGTGATAGTACACAGTTCAGGACTGCAGAAGCATGACAGTACGTTGTCCACTTTTAGGACACAGATGACAGTACATCAGTTGGAGCGTTCATAAGGCTACATCTGTTTTCACCAGGACAAACATGAAGTACACTATTTAGGATAGGACATAAACAGCAGTACACCAGTTAGGACTTCGACATACATGGCAGTACTTGGACACACAGGACAGTGCTCTATCCATTCAGGACTTAGACACAGGTCAGTCCTCAGAACATTCAGGACTTGGACACAGCGGGGCAGTACTTTCACCGTTCAGGACTTGGACACACAGGGCGGTATTCTGCACAGGACTTGGACACACAGGACAGTACTCTGACCGCTCAGGATTTGGACACACAGGACAGTACTCTGACTGCTGAGGACTTGGACGACACACAGGGCTGTACTTTCACTGTTCATGACTTGGACACACAGGGCAGTACTTTGACTGCTTAGGACTTGGACACACAGGACAGTACTCTGACTGCTCAGGACTTGGACACACAGATAGTATTCCAGCTGTACAGCACTTGGACACACAGGACAGAACTCTGGCCATTCAGGACATGGGACATGGAAGGCACTACACCGTTTAGGATTTGGAAATGCAGACATTATACCGTTTAGGATTTTGATGTACATTCGCAGACAACAGCCCATACCATCTAGCATTTGAGTATGCGAGACATTACATCGTCAAGGATTTGGACACAGACAGTACACATTTTGACTTTAGCACACCTGACAGTTCAAGCTTTTTAATCACACCTGACGATTTTTTTTTACTTTAACATATCCAACGGTTCAGTCATTTTACTCCTACTTATCAAATAGTACACTGTTTTGGATTTGAGCAAACAACAATACACCGACTTACAAAGATGACAGTATACTTTTGTTTCTACATATCTGACAGTGCACATTTTTAAAACTTGCATTTTATTTGACAGTACACCCTTAAGGTCGAGAACAAATTTATCTCTATTACATTTCATATAATAAATTAATGAAACTTGAAATTGTATTTGACCTATGATGGTCGCCTATTGTGTGCTATATGAAGATTCAGGTGACATCCGGGTGCTATGTAAAGTTTATTTGCTCTTTTGTAAAATGACTTGAATCTTTTCACAAAATTGTGCCATAGGGAAAACTATGTCATCACTTGTGAAATGATTCAATCATTATTTAGCATATTTTTGTGTCCTGCATGTGAAAATGTTCATTTGTCCATATGAAAATGTAGATTATATGATCGAGTATGATAATGTGTATTTTCTGTGAAATGCCAGGATGCTGCTGTTTATACAAAAGAGTTGGTAGATGTTTGTTTTTAATGCTGCTTACTATTGTGAAGTAAATGCATGGAAGCAGATATAACCAGAAGCTTCCACTTTAATTTTTTTCCATGTAAAACTAGCCTCAATAATTTGTAAACTTTTACAAGCATCCTACAGTTCATATTTTAGTAACCGTTTCTTATGTTTATCGGTATACATTATTACACGTACAAAAAAGCAGAAAGGCACACATGGTGCAGGAAATATTTCGTTTCATGGTTCTGCCTTTCATTCCATATAAACATTCTTTTTCATAAACGTTTAGATGGATTTGAAAGCTGTTTTGTCAGAAATTATATTTGCTTGGTCACTGGTACTCCTTTTTGCATGGATCTTTTCCCACCTTCATTTTAATTTCTTAGAATAACTGTTGTTTCTTTGAACTAAAGTAAGGAAAATAAAGACATCTGTTAACATGTGTTATGGTTATGTTGTGCGAAGTGAAAAAAAAAAAAGAAAAAAATGAAAAAAAGAAAGAAAACTGAAAAAAAAAAAAAGAATAAAAAAAAAAAAAAAAGAAAGGCAGGGGTGGGGTAGGGGATTACTTTACAACATATGGTCCTGCCTTTCTTTTTCATTTAAAACCCATTGACTAGTTTTGGATTCCTATGAATATGCATGTCATCTGTTGTGATATATAACAATCATTTCTTCATGTAAATTTGTCTATAAGCATCTTGCGTGAGGGAATGTATATTTAATATGAAAATGTAGATTTTATATGATCAAGGGTATGACTGTGATTTTCTGTGACCAATTGTTGCATCTTTTTTTTTTGTTGTTGTTGTTACTTACTACTGTGAAGTAAATGCATGGAAGTGGAGATAACCAGAAGCTTCCACTTTTCACATCTGGGAACATGATGTACTATGATTATGTTCTGCTAACTGAATGGCAAACCTGGTCTTGTCCATATTATACAACAAACCAACAAAAACAAAAATGGAAAAGAAAAAGAAAAGAACAAGAGAAAAAGGAAAAAGAAAAAAAGAAAAAAGAACATTTAAAAAAAAAAAATATAAAAAAAATGGAAAAAGAAAGAAAACTAAAAAAAAAAAAAAAAAGGTAGGGGTGGGGTAGGGGATTATGTTACAGTATACGGTCCTGCCTTTCTTTTCACTTAAAATCCATTAACTGACAGTTTTGAAATTCCTGTGAATACGGATTGTTTCTCTTGTGATTTAATGCGATAATTCTTTCATGTATATTTGTATTTATAAGCGTCTTGCATGAGAGAATGTACATATGCTACTATGAAAACGTAGATTTTATATGATCAAGGGTATGACTATGACTTTCTGCGACCAATTGTCAAAGTTTTTTTTTTTTTTAATAACGTAACTTACTACTGTGAAGTAAGTGCATGGAAGCAGAGATAGCCATAAGCTTCCACTTTTCCCATTTGTGAACATAATGTACAGTGGTTATGTTCTACTAATTGAATGCCAAATATAGTGTTGTCCATATTGTGTAACAAACAAACAAAAAGAAGAAAAAAAAAAGAAAAGAAAAAAGAATAAAAGAAAAAAAGAAAAGAAAAAAGAATAAAAGAAAAGAAAAAAGAATAAAAGAAAAGATGGGTCGGGTAGGGGATTACTTTTGCAGTATGATGTCCTGCCTTTCTTTTTTATTTAAAACCCATAATTTCTGTGAATATGAATTCATTTGTTGTGATATAATGCAATTATTCCTTTTTTATTTCCTTATTTGTATTATAAGAATCTTTCATGTGAGAATGAACATTTGTTAATATGAAAATGTAGATTCTATAAGATCAAGGGTATAATTATGATTTTCTGCAACCAATTGTCAAATATTATTGTGAAGTAAATGCATGGAAGTGGAGATAACCAGAAGCTTCCAAATTTCCCATTAATTTGTGAACATGATGTACTGTGGTTATGTTCTGCTAATTGAATGCCAGACATGTTGTCCATATTATGTAACAAATTAAAAAAAAAAAAAGGAAAAAACAAAAAGAAAGAAAAGATATAAGAAAAGAAAGGCAGGGATGGGGTAGGGGATAATGTTGTAGTATACGGTCCTGCCTTTCTTTTTCATTAAAACCCATTGACTAGTTTTTAGATTCCTGTGAATATGGGTATTTTCTTGTTGTGATATAATGCAATCATTCCTACGTGCATATTTGCGCCTGTATTTATGAGCATCTTGCATAAGAGACTATACTTGTTAATATGAAAATGTAGATTTCATATGATCAAGGGTATGACTGATTTCAGCAACCAATTGTCCATTGTCAGATATTTTTTTCTTTATGTTGCTTTCTACTGTGAAGTAAATGCATGGAAGCAGAGATAACCAGAAGCTTCCACTTTTCACATCTGGGAACACGATGTACTGTGGTTATGTTCTAGAAAAGAAAAAAAAAAAAAAGATAAAGGAACAAAAAAAAAAAAAAAAAGAAAAAGAACGAAAAGATATAACAAAAGAAAGGCAGGAGTGGGGTAGGGGATAATATTGTAGTGTACGGTCCTGCCTTTCTTTTTCATTTAAAAACCAGTGACTAGTTTTTAAATATTCCTGTGAATATGGGTGTTTTCTGTTGTGATATAATGCAATCATTCCCTCATGTATATTTGCACATGTGTATTTATATGCATTTTGCATAAGAGAATGTACACTAATTACTTGTTAATATGAAAATGTAGATTTCATATGATCAAGGGTATGACTGTGATTTCAGCAACCAGTTGTCAAAAATATTTATTTTTTTGTTACTCTCTACTGTGGAGTAAATGCCCGGAACCAGAGATAACCAGAAGCTTCCACTTTTCACATCTGGGAACACTATGCGTCCATATTATGCAATAATTAACCCAAAAAAGGGGTGAAAAGGCAAGACAAGAAAGGAAAAAAATGAAAAAGGACAAAGAAAAGAAAAAAAAAAAAGAAAGGTAGGGGTGGGGTAGGGGGTTACATTATAGTACACGGTCCTGCCTTTCTTTTTATTTAAAACCTATGAATTGACTAGTTTTTAAATTCCTGTGAATATGCATGTGATCTGATGTGTTATAATGCAATCACTCTTTCATGTAGGCCTATATTTGTGTTTATGCGCATCTTGCATGAGAGAATGTATGTGTTAATATGAACATGTAGACTTTATATGATCAAGGGTATGATTATGATTTTCTGCGACCAATTGTCGCAAGTTTTTCTTTGTTACTTACTACTGGGAAGTAAGTGCATGGAAGTGGAGATAACCAGAAGCTTCCACTTTTCACATCTGGGAAAAATGATGTACTGGGGTTACATACTGCTAACTGAATGGCAAACATGGTCTTGTCTACATTATGTAACAAATTAACCCATAAAAATTAAAAAGAACAGAAGAAAAGAAAAAAATAGAAAAGAAGAAAAGACAAAAACAACAAAAAAAAAAAAGAATGAAAAAAAAGAAGAAAAGAAAGGCAGGGGTGGGGGTAGGGGATTACATTACAGTATACGGTCCTGCCTTCCTTTTCTTTTGAAACCCATCTAATTTTGAAATACTGGTAAATGTGGGTGTTATCTGTTGGGATAAAATGCAGTCATTACTTAGTGTATATGTTTACAATTGTCTTTTATGAGAGAATAAACATACATTAATATGAAAATGTGGATTTTATTTGATCAGGGTATGATTCTTGTTTTGTGCAAAAATGCCAGAATTCTACTGTCATATATACAGAACAATTGCCAGATATCTTTTGTGTTAATTACTGTGGAGTAAATATGTGAACGAAGAACCACCCACCGAGAGTTTCAGTTTGTGTTGTTTGTTTCTGTGGCTTTCTTTGCTGCTGCTGCTGTTGTTCTCTGTTGCCCTCATGTTCAAGTTTTTTAAAGAGATATCTGATCATTTTGGGATCATGCTGCAAATCTAGGTTTTTGTTTGTTTTGCTTTTGTGTTTGTTGTGTTTTTGTTTAATTGCCACAAGGTCACAGCTAGAAACAAAGGTGAAAACCTCACAAAAATTTCACTTCTCAGTGTAATACCAACTAATTACCATCTCTATTAGAGACTAAAATAACTTTTTACTCAGTCTCATTATTTTTTTGTCCTGTTTGTGAGGAAGCTAATTTATTCATCCATGATTAATATTAGCTGCTGGGGAAATCAAATTCCTGGGTTTACCTGATAAGATTAATAGTTATTTCCACAGCTGCAGCAAATAACAAATCAGAAAGAGAGAGAGAAAGACCTAATGAAACTTGTCAGATCTTATAAGTTCTACTTAAATGCATATTTTTATAACTCTACTCTTTTGCTTTCCAAAATGTGCCTCAGTACATTTCTTTACTTTTTCCCTGCGAAGTCTATAGAGAAGCCAGGTTTCAGAAAATCAATTCAAATTTATCCAGCGCTCAAAATTTCAATAGCATTATCGATATTGAGCTTTCAGCAGCCGACAGAGTTCATTAAGTTTAACACTGAAGAACAAAAAAAAAACAAAAACAAAGAACACACCTTTTTTACAAAGGTGCGGGTGATAAATGAGTTAATTACAACATATGAGCATGATGATGAAACTTTCCTAAGTAACAGGACCAATATCGCACTAGGTCCAGATGGAATTAGCATGTATTCTTTGTGTGTGTCCCCATTTCAAGTCTTATCCATTCTTTAGATCAGAAAATGTCTGAGACAGCCTCTAAACTGTCTACATTTCAAAGTTCGACTCTTGCTACATGAAACTAACATACCCAGTTCTTAAGTAGTTATCAAACTATCGCTCGCATATATAAAATATGTAATTCCCACGCCAAAATACTAGAAGATCTTAACCCACCACTGAAGCAATGAAGATGCGTGCTGCATCGGCCAACAATACACACAATCATTAATAAGCGAAGTGGTTTCATAACGAAAGCCCAGGCATCAAATAGAAAAACTGCTGCGGTCTTAAAATGATGATCAAGAATGATGCTCCTTTGCTTAGAGCAAAAATATACCTGCCACCGTAGTGCCGTCTTGCTTGTGCGAGCACTGTTTAGGCAGAATCCGTGCAACAGCTCCTTAATTAATAATGAAAACCAAACAAAAATTCAAACAAGCAAGTGACGAGTTATGATCTGCTAAAGTGGCTTTGAGCTCTTTACTTCGACCTCGCTGGATACAACTTTTCTTAATAAGATATCTACAGATACCACAGCTGAATTCCATAGACAGAGCATCAAAATACAGGAATAACTTGTGCTGTATTCAAGACCTACTGACTGATTTTGAAAGACACTCATTTCCTCATAGGTCTATAATCATTTCAATAGAACAAGAATGTAAGTGATCCAGTTTACTCTGTTTTCAAATCTCCCAACTGATTTCCCATTGTTGAATTGTAAAACCATAGTTTGCAAGTAGTGTCAAAAAAAAAAAACAAAAAAACTTTATCATCCACATGTTAAGATCAGTGCCATTCTCTCTTCCATCATAATACATGTACCTATGTGGATAAGCCAATTGGCATGAATGCAAATGGATTTGAATAATTTATTAAGGCGGAAACTAAATCACTGAAATAGTAAAGAATGAAGTATTTGTGATGAGAGTTTGAGAGGCAAGCTCTGGAATCAAATAAGATCGGTATAAAGGTCATAAAACTTTCAATCGTCCAGCCCATTATCCGCTACACGAGATGTTGTTACTGATGTACCTGATGATGATGATTTTGTAAAAGAAAAATCGTACGAATGTTTTTGAATATTGTTAATCAGAATATAAAAAGAAATTCTAATTCTAAAAATGTATTATTTTATTTACTTTAAAAAAAATGAAAACCGTCTGATACACAATAAGCAAACCATTTTATTAACATTTTCTTTCATATATAACAGTACCTTCTTTACATTTAACCTTAATGCCATTAGTATCACATGCTGAAAATGATACGGAAAATTTATGTGACATGTCACCCAAATTGATCCTTCACCTATGATTATTTTAACCATTTAGGCCTCCAACCACCCAAACGCACAGGTTTTTTTTGGTTGTTGTTTTTTTTAAATTTTTATTCTGTTTTGTTTTGCCTTGTTTTGGCTGCAGTCCTTATACCTTGACACTTCTCGAGCTGAGACAAAAGTTTGCAATTTAATTTTGTTTCATTCCACTCATTGCTGCCCCGATGAAGTGCTAATTTAGATCTGAAAATCATTCACTCCTGATAGTTTCAGCAATTTCACCTCATTTTATTATATTTATACAATGTATCTTGTTTGTTTACATTACTGCATTAGGTTAGTTGTCAGTTGACAGTTTATATTTGAAATTGAGGACATATTTATATAGTGATAATCATGGTATTGTTACCGCTGACTTGCCTTGATATTCCAGATCATGACATTTGAGTAGAATGATACTAATAGTGCATATTATAATGTTTCTGATGATGATAGATATCTCTTTTCAGTCATTGCTATCAGGTAATAGATTGTTTAATTCATGTTTTCACTCTGGTCTTGTTTACGCAATGAAAAATGTCAGTCTTAGTGGCAATAATTTTTCTGCCACTTATGCTTCGCTTCATCAAACTAAGCACAAATTTCAAATATTTCAATGACATCCAAACAAAATACAACTTAATCAAAATCATGAAATATCAGGCTTGCAAGATGTTTTGAATTGCTGTTTATGCTGTAAATCTTTTCTAACCATATGATTTTTTTTCTTCAAATGAAATTATGCATTTCTATCTGTTAATTTTCTTATAATTTGCTTTGGTTTGTTATATCATGTGAAACTGAAACTTTAAAAAAAAAAAAAAAATGTCTTTATCATCAGAGCAATTGGATACTGACATGTTTTATTATTAGAATGGAAAACATTTCACTCACAAAGTACGGATCATAATGAAATATGATGATAGACAGACATAACAACAACTAGCTGAATATCTTTGCTCCTGCTGTTCTAAATAGGGCAGATCCCAACAAAAATATTGCGCAACAATTGTCCCAGATGAAATACAGTCTATTAGAAATGTATTTTAATGTTATCTTTTTTGTACTTGAAATGAATAACCATAAATCAGGCATACAGATTTGCACTTTAATCTTTCTCTAACTTTTGTTCTTTTCTCCATGTCTTTTTCTCACTTTCACAATCATCATGTGTTTTCTTTCTTAATCTACAGTGTATCTTGTCTTCCCTTCTTTCTCCATCCTTATCTATCTGCCCATTTATCTGTCTGTGTCTCTCTATCTATCTATCTATTGAGCGATCCATCCTTCTGTCCATCCATCCATCCATCCATCCATCCATCCATCTGTCTGTGAATGGATGGACGTATGTGTGTCACTTTTGCTCATATCAACACTGAATTATCAGTTTGCTTGCAGCACACAAACAGCATGCTAATAAATTACTTAAAATGCGCTTGAAGAAAATGGGATCATAATATAATTCATCCACACAATGTCCAAATATATGAACATTTCTTTTATGGTAAAATTTGACATTAGCAAATGTTTCCAAATCAAAATATGATTTAAAGCATTATCTTAATGCACAAGCCTCAAATGATAACGGCAAACTGTTACGAATATTGTTCATAAAAACAACATTCAAATGCAACACACAGTG